>JALIZH010013229.1:0-94439 GCA_030522465.1 Rhipicephalus appendiculatus | reverse complement strand
GATAACGACGTTGTAATGTTATAACTAGAGGCCGGATTTTTAGGCACTAAAAAAACCGCGTTTTAGGCGCCAAAAATAGGCAGGTAAAACACTGTTTTAGGCCTCCAAAATCGTAAATATAGGCACAATAAATTTTTACATAAATTCAAATAATTTCAAGCAGAGACGTGCGCGACCTGTATCTACGACAGTAAGCAAGAAAATATTGTTTATGACAGCAGAAAGGCGCCAACGGTTGAACACAGCCATGCATTTCCCGCAGAGTTCGCAGATACGGTCTTTCCTTTTTTTGTCTAGCATGACAAGTCAAATTTCCACCGTCAAATGAATACACTCCTGGATATCATTATATTTGGAACGGCTGAGAAGGGCAGTGCAGGAAGAGATAGCCAGACCGTGGAGGGATGCCTCGCATTAGCTGGGTCTAATCGCGATGGGTCATTTTCTCTCCTGTCGGTGAACACCTTAAAGGGTCCCTCACCAGGTTTGAGCATTTCGAGCTGACAAGTGTAATTAATGCATGCACTGGGCGCTCACGATCACGTCTGCCAAGATTTGCAATGACACGCATCGCGGAAAGACGTGAAATTTCAAACTGAACGCCACTTGCCCTTCTCGCGGGCGCGCTCCCCATGCAAGATAGAGGGGATGATGTGCAACAAGGAATCGTCCTGCTCTCACGCCGCTCTTTTACGTAGACATTGGCGCTCTGACGTCGCTCACCGTATATAGCACGTGACATTGCGAGAATTATTCGAGGTGACGTGTAATTTGTGTAATCTGTAGTTGAGCAGATGAATGAAAGCGGAGAGAAATAATAAAACACACAAACAGAATGTGAGCGCGTTTTTATGTTTTTTTTTTTTATTTCGAATCGCAGCGAGATGCTATACGCTAATCGGCCTCCGTTTCACATGCGTTCGTCTTCTCGCCGTTCTCGCGTCGTGCCGGCGCCAGCCCTGACAACTCTTGGCGTGTTTTTGGTGCATCGTCTCTGACAGCAGTTGCAGCGGTGCGACGCGATATATAGCGGTAAGAAATTACATGATACGTGCCAGCCTCTCCAAACATATGCGCACTGAGGAATCCATCCCACAAAAACAGGCAATACACAACCGAGAATGCCGAAACGACACAACATTGATGGCATACTGCTCGGGCGCGTCATGCGCACGTGACCTTGCATGCACATGACGTGTTGCTGCGGATGCGTCATGCGATCTTCCGGCTCCGATACCGAAGAGGGCAGGAAAGGAATTAGGCTTGCGATGGCTACACAGGGCGATTGGCAAGGGTTTCAAGTTTGCCTCTTCGTATCATGATCGTGGCTCGTAACCAACCAATTTCAAAATTATCGTGATACACTGCTCTTCATTGGGCACGCAACAACTTCCAATGTCTAGGTACAATTTCTTCTGTGACCTGGTGAGGAGCCCTTTAAGAAGTAAATTACAAACAAAACAAAAGCCGCGCGCACATCACATTTTTCTTTCTCTTGATCCACACTCTCCTTTACCATGACGGCTCTCCACGGTTATGCATTCATTCCTTTCCGCGGCTAAACAGAGGGACCTCCTGTTCCCTTCCCACCGCCATAACCAGGCCTTCAGGGCGGTTCTTCAATTCCCTCGGCACATCCTCGGCCATGGACGCCACTCTCCTCTCCTTCTGCTATATTTATTTCTCACTCCTCATTCCCCCGAAGACGCTGAGACGTGCTCCCATTTAGGGCTGCAAACATGGCGTCGTTTACTCTCCTCCAACCGCTCGCACCATGTCGGCGCTGTCGCGTGTGGTGGCCGCCACATCCCATTTCACTGCTGCTATCGGTTGTTTTTCGGAAGTTGGTTGAACTAGAGAACTTGGTTGAACCTTGTAGAGTTCGGAAAGGTCAATCTTGTCCTGTGACATGAATAACGGTCTCAAACCGCACTCGAAAACGAAATTTGAGCTTAAATAGTGTTCATATAGGCGCCGATTTTGAAAATAGGCATTTATAGGCACCCGTCAATGCAGTTTACGAGGTGCGACGGTAGCGCCAGAACACACAGCCTAGCGAGTAGACGCAGCAAAATCGGGTCACCCGCTGCGTAGCCTAGCGAGTAGACCCAGCAAAATCGAACCCGCCAGGCACAACTTCAACTTTGTTCAAGTGGGGGTAGGGGGTCACGGGTGATTATGGACGCACCCAGAAAGCGTCTGTTGAAACGGCTGCCAAAAGGGAGACACTTGAGCGCGTCGATGTGGTATGCGAGCGTTTCATTTTCTTGGTATCCCTGGCGGTCGGTATCGTCAATGCTGAGGCGGCCCACAAGAGCTCCATCGCGCCCTCAGGTCAGTGACGGGTGCCTATAGGCACTTATCGGCATTTAGGCATGAACGCCGAAAATAGGCATTTATAGGCACTATAAAAGCCCTTCTTAACCTTTAATTCATGCTCATATATCAAAGTGGCGCGATAGGAACGCAAGGAAAAAAATAGGCATTTGCCTATAGGCACCGGGCGCGGGGACTGGTGGCGCCTCTTTCGGTGGCGACGGGGAACTAATGGAATGGGAGTGCCGAAAAGGGCGCAGGCGCTTGCTGCGGGAGCGCGGGGCTGGACGTTCGTTTCTCTTCATTGTGCTCTCGTCGCTTGTGTCGTGCGCTGCCGAGATCTACGTGTGCGCGAAGACTGAAGATTACAATATCTTAAGGGTCGGCGAAGGATCGAAAATCAATGGAAAACATAACAGGAACGGGGGCGTGCAAAACTACAACTGAGGAACAAGTGCAATCGGCGAAGCATCCAGTAAAGACGAGAAGGGAATGGGAGACGTACGCTCTATTTTTTTTAATGTTAGGGGACAATGTTAACGTATAGACAGAATAACAAAGTATTAGGAAAAATTCAGCGGATCCCATGTATTGTGGGAACTGATTTTATGCGAATCAGCGAGTCTATGCTGCATTTTTTTTTAGCTTTAAGTCACGCGTAACGAGGTGGATCGACGTGTTTTTGTAGATGGAGTTGTGTGCACATAGTGTGGTTAATAAGCATGCGACTACACTGACGCTTAAAGGCTAACTTGTGGTCTGACATAATGTTAGCGCTCATGTTAGAGAACAGACGTCAGTGTTATTGAAACGAAGCGCACGCTACGTTGCGATTCACATTTCATGCCGATGCTGTGAATATCATACGCGTAGCGTTGATCAGATTATTGCTCCGGGTCGAGCAACGCTTGAATATAGCTTGCAGATTCCTAGGAGCACATATGTAATGTTTATCTCACGGTTATAAAAGCGGAGCCAACATTGAAATCAAAGGGGTACATAGTAGCACAAACTTATAAAATAAAGACACGAGAAAACAAGTACGAGGGAGCGCCCGACCTTTCTGCTCCCTCCTACTTCTTTTTCTCGTGTCTATTTTCTAAGTTTGCGCTACTATGTGCCCCTTTGATGTTAACCAACTCGCCCAACAAGATGTCTTAATAAAACCCAGATTGGCGTTAAGCCGACATAACGTCTGTTTCATATGAGTACATGAGTAATGTTTATTACCTTGTCATGAAATTAGATAGCCAGCACTGCAACCACAATTGACGTTGGTTGCACCGACATTTTCTTGCGCATAGGATCTTTTCAAAAGTAATTTCAAGTCATGGCTTGGCTCTGTGGTAGAATATTTGATATCCGCTCAGAGTACCTGGTTTCGACTCCTGCTGGGATCCGGATTTCTATTCTTTGCATACGTCGGGTTCGCGTGGCTGATGCCGGATTTTTTGGACATGCACCCGCTTAAATTATCAATGTCTGTTCTCGCCGTTCCTGGGTCGATCCACTGTGAATCACCTGTGCCTCATACCAGCATCCCGCGCCCCGTGGTATACGCCCGGTATGTGCCGCACGTGACTGGAAAGATTTTCGCGCTACTCATACCACCATATCACAACCAGACAGCCATGTTCGTCTTATTTTCGTACCCACCTATGCCAATTTTGGTTAATGTCAACTTAAGGAGGCGACCACGAGAGCGCCCAGACGTAGGCGGCTAGACAGAGAAATAGAGGCATTTATAGATAGAGATAAGAAATGCTTTGCGTTTAAAATAGAAAATAGGAATGGGGATACCTAGGTCTAGCTCCACATCGTAGCTTATCGCATTGAACTTCGTCTGCGGGGTGCACTTGCAAAGCAGTTTGCAGTCGTTGTCGCTTTTATATTCCTTGATGTCAAGCACGTGGCCAGCTTCGTGCAAGCGGTGACCCTTCTCTAGAGCAAACGCATGAAAACGCGTACGCCGGCTGGTCAAGCCTTGAAAGCCGCAGCGCAATGTAACTGGCATCGCCATTAGTGCACGTGCGCTGTCAGTACTCGCCTTCCCGCCAGGAGCCCAACAGTGAGGAGCAGCGAGTTTGGCAGTTAAAATACAAAGATGTTTATTTTACAACACTTTCGCCAACCGGGCCGGTCTCATTTGCAGTCCCGAAAGGGAGGAGGCATCGTGCCTCTGGTCCGCCTCCAAACGAAAGCAAACGCATAAAAGCACAGCACCACGCAAAGAAACCTAGTCGATTGACGTTGCGACGGTGCTCCTGGGTTTGAAGACATGAAAAGAACATGTGTCATCCTTTCTTGATGACTTGGCAACCACTGAATGCTGCCACGACCACAAACGACTGCGGGGGAGTCTCCCTGGAGCCCGACGAGTGGCCCCGTTATCTGAACACATGTCCGACAGTCGAACGCTTCGTGCTTTGTTCAAGAAACACTGTTGCTGCCGCTTCTCTTTGCCTTGGGCGACAAACGAAACAGCTTACAGCTTGCGATTGTCGAAAAAGAAACGCCGCCGCTACTACTTGAATACGTTGCCGAAAGTAGCAGAGCCTTCTCCGCGTCGTCTGCTTCACATGCCAGTGCTTTCGCTGCCGCCGCTAGGGGCGCTTTTCGGGAGGGGCGCCGCTGGCGCCGTACGACGGCCGCCCGGTGCCTATAACCGTGAGATAAACATTACATATGTGCTCCTAGGAATCTGCAAGCTATATTCAAGCGTTGCTCGACCCGGAGCAATAATCTGATCAACGCTACGCGTATGATATTCACAGCATCGGCATGAAATGTGAATCGCAACGTAGCGTGCGCTTCGTTTCAATAACACTGACGTCTGTTCTCTAACATGAGCGCTAACATTATGTCAGACCACAAGTTAGCCTTTAAGCGTCAGTGTAGTCGCATGCTTATTAACCACACTATGTGCACACAACTCCATCTACAAAAACACGTCGATCCACCTCGTTACGCGTGACTTAAAGCTAAAAAAAAAATGCAGCATAGACTCGCTGATTCGCATAAAATCAGTTCCCACAATACATGGGATCCGCTGAATTTTTCCTAATACTTTGTTATTCTGTCTATACGTTAACATTGTCCCCTAACATTAAAAAAAATAGAGCGTACGTCTCACATTCCCTTCTCGTCTTTACTGGATGCTTCGCCGATTGCACTTGTTCCTCAGTTGTAGTTTTGCACGCCCCCGTTCCTGTTATGTTTTCCATTGATTTTCGATCCTTCGCCGACCCTTAAGATATTGTAATCTTCAGTCTTCGCGCACACGTAGATCTCGGCAGCGCACGACACAAGCGACGAGAGCACAATGAAGAGAAACGAACGTCCAGCCCCGCGCTCCCGCAGCAAGCGCCTGCGCCCTTTTCGGCACTCCCATTCCATTAGTTCCCCGTCGCCACCGAAAGAGGCGCCACCAGTCCCCGCGCCCGGTGCCTATAAAAGCGGAGCCAACATTGAAATCAAAGGGGTACATAGTAGCACAAACTTATAAAATAAAGACACGAGAAAACAAGTACGAGGGAGCGCCCGACCTTTCTGCTCCCTCCTACTTCTTTTTCTCGTGTCTATTTTCTAAGTTTGCGCTACTATGTGCCCCTTTGATGTTAACCAACTCGCCCAACAAGATGTCTTAATAAAACCCAGATTGGCGTTAAGCCGACATAACGTCTGTTTCATATGAGTACATGAGTAATGTTTATTACCTTGTCATGAAATTAGATAGCCAGCACTGCAACCACAATTGACGTTGGTTGCACCGACATTTTTCTTGCGCATAGGATCTTTTCAAAAGTAATTTCAAGTCATGGCTTGGCTCTGTGGTAGAATATTTGATATCCGCTCAGAGTACCTGGTTTCGACTCCTGCTGGGATCCGGATTTCTATTCTTTGCATACGTCGGGTTCGCGTGGCTGATGCCGGATTTTTTGGACATGCACCCGCTTAAATTATCAATGTCTGTTCTCGCCGTTCCTGGGTCGATCCACTGTGAATCACCTGTGCCTCATACCAGCATCCCGCGCCCCGTGGTATACGCCCGGTATGTGCCGCACGTGACTGGAAAGATTTTCGCGCTACTCATACCACCATATCACAACCAGACAGCCATGTTCGTCTTATTTTCGTACCCACCTATGCCAATTTTGGTTAATGTCAACTTAAGGAGGCGACCACGAGAGCGCCCAGACGTAGGCGGCTAGACAGAGAAATAGAGGCATTTATAGATAGAGATAAGAAATGCTTTGCGTTTAAAATAGAAAATAGGAATGGGGATACCTAGGTCTAGCTCCACATCGTAGCTTATCGCATTGAACTTCGTCTGCGGGGTGCACTTGCAAAGCAGTTTGCAGTCGTTGTCGCTTTTATATTCCTTGATGTCAAGCACGTGGCCAGCTTCGTGCAAGCGGTGACCCTTCTCTAGAGCAAACGCATGAAAACGCGTACGCCGGCTGGTCAAGCCTTGAAAGCCGCAGCGCAATGTAACTGGCATCGCCATTAGTGCACGTGCGCTGTCAGTACTCGCCTTCCCGCCAGGAGCCCAACAGTGAGGAGCAGCGAGTTTGGCAGTTAAAATACAAAGATGTTTATTTTACAACACTTTCGCCAACCGGGCCGGTCTCATTTGCAGTCCCGAAAGGGAGGAGGCATCGTGCCTCTGGTCCGCCTCCAAACGAAAGCAAACGCATAAAAGCACAGCACCACGCAAAGAAACCTAGTCGATTGACGTTGCGACGGTGCTCCTGGGTGTGAAGACATGAAAAGAACATGTGTCATCCTTTCTTGATGACTTGGCAACCACTGAATGCTGCCACGACCACAAACGACTGCGGGGGAGTCTCCCTGGAGCCCGACGAGTGGCCCCGTTATCTGAACACATGTCCGACAGTCGAACGCTTCGTGCTTTGTTCAAGAAACACTGTTGCTGCCGCTTCTCTTTGCCTTGGGCGACAAACGAAACAGCTTACAGCTTGCGATTGTCGAAAAAGAAACGCCGCCGCTACTACTTGAATACGTTGCCGAAAGTAGCAGAGCCTTCTCCGCGTCGTCTGCTTCACATGCCAGTGCTTTCGCTGCCGCCGCTAGGGGGCGCTTTTTCGGGAGGGCGCCGCTGGCGCCGTACGACGGCCGCCCGGTGCCTATAATCCGGTAGAGTGTACTAGAAGTTCTGAGTGGGACGAGCAGCCGGCTCTGCGCCTGCATCGTAGCGAAGCGCGGTTCGTTGACAGTTGGCGTGGCGGCGCTGCGGTCGCAGTGGATTGGTGGTGTTTGCACTGGTTCGCATGTGTTACAAGTGTGTTCGTCGTCGCATTCAGCTATTAGCTGCGTTGGCTCGTTATGTGTGCGTGAGCGCTTCTGCTGTTTTGTCTCTGTGTACTACTGTGCTGTGGTGGGTGCCTTGAATGAGTGCCAACGACTTCGGCATGACTAAAGCTAGGCTTCGCCATTGCTACGCGCCGGGATGCCCGCACAGGCTATGCCGGCGTCAAAACAAAAAGGAAGCTGTCGCTTTTTAGCATTCCAAAGGATGAAAGTAGGAGAAAAATCTGGGAAAGGAACCTCCATCGCAGCGACAAAGCTCTCGAGGAAAACTGCAGTGTGCGAGCTCCACTTCGAGGACCGCATACTGCATGACTATGTCCACATCATTGACGGCAAAGAAGTGAGAATCGCCCGCGGTGTTCCCGCGCTGACGCCAGACGCAGTGCCTACAATCTTGCCCAACGCTCCGAAATATTTGAGCACGAAACTGCACGAATTTGAGCACGAAACGCAGCATGCTCAAAATATTGTAAGTAATTGCAATAATTAAAAATGATACAAAAGTAAATGGGCCTCAGGAGGGGGGGTGCAAGGGGGTGTGGCTGCCCCCCCTTTGGAATTTCGGATAATATTTTTCTATGCAGTATCAATAAGTTATACAGCTGAACACGGAAAGACGTGCAAATCTGAGGGCTCGTTTGCCTTGTTAAACGCAATATTGATGATAACTAACACAGAATGATACCAAGGAAAGTATAGGGGATGTTAGAAGTAATTGTAATGTAAATGTGAAGAAAGAAAAGTGGACTAAACGATAACTTGCCACCGGCAGGAACCGAACCTACGACCTTCGAAGGTCCCATGTTCGGTCCCTGCCGGTGGCAAGTTATCTTTTCGTCCACTTTTCTTTCTTCACATTTACATTACTATTACTTCTAAGGTTCGGTCCCTGCCGGTGGCAAGTTATCGTTTCGTCCACTTTCCTTTCTTCACATTTACATTAAAATTACTTCTAATAACATCCCCTTTACTTTCCTTGGCATCATTGTCTGTTAGTTCTCATTAATACAGCTGAATAAGTACACTCAAGTTCCGCATATATCTGCGTGAAACAGCCTTCAGGATTGCCAGTGAACTTTGCATATCGCATACAGTTGAATAAACTTGCCGGTTGCCGGTCATGTCACGGCAGTGAAAGAAAGACTAACGTGTGCTACCCCCCCCCCCCCCCTGAGGATGCACCCCCCTGAAGGAAATTCTGCGGACATCCTTGCTAAAGTATCACGACAGTTTCGAGGGATGTGCGGCAGCTGTGCTGAAGTATTCAGTCAACGGCAGCGATCACTCTCGGGCGTTCAGACAAACCGACGACTGCCGCTGAAAATTTCCAAGGTAGAAATTGTAGCGCAATGACCCCGCATTCACTTCTGAACTACAGGTGCCACCACGACACATTTAAGTGGTCCATTTCTTAGAGAAATATGACCTGATCAGTCAGTTGGTATCATTGACGCATCGCTGTCCGTGTTCTAGAGGGAACTCGGAAAAGAATGCACGGCACGCTTTCGTCAGAAAGCCTTAGAAGTCAGTTTGAATTTATTCTCACTTGTTTTCTTCTACCCTAATGTCTGTATATAGATCCTGTAAATAGAAAAATAGGGCGAAACGCGAAAAAGCGCGGCCGGTGCGCCTCGGCACGCTCGCTCGCGACCAATCCACTTCGTCCGCAGCGCCCCCTATTCCGTCAACGAGTGCCGCCTCAGCAAGAGCGCTCCGTCCGTCCCACTCAGATCCTTCTAGTACACTCTAAATCCGGTCTCTAATGATCACAAACCTCATCTTGCGCGTTCATCGCTACGTGCAGGAAAAATAGTCCGGCACAGCGTCTACATTTCGGGCTTGGTACGGGCCCCCTCGACCCGATAAAAAAACACTAAGTGGCCCGGCCCGGGCCCGAGATGAGAAGACGTCGGCCTATCCGAGCCCGGCCCGCGGGCCGGGTCGGGCTTTCGGGCTACCCGGAGCCCGTGCACACCTCTACTAGGGACCATAGCGGCATTCACCCCCTCAAAGAATGGCTCCACCCTCCAAGGGGGCGCGCGCATCGAGGAACCCTACTATGGATGGATGGATGGATGCCACAGAACACCTATATTATTATGTGGATGCTATGAGCGTCCACTTTATAACGGGGCGGTGACATGTCTGCCACCAGGCTCGAAAAAAACTTTCTTTTTATGTTGGCTTAATGCCTCATCTACATTGATTAAATCTATGTTATTATAGCAAAGAAAAATATAAATTCACGGTCCATCTCTCTGCCTCTTAAAGGGACTGTCTACCGCTCGGAAAAAATTTTTCTGATTGTGGCGAAAATGAGAAGATCCTTCATCACATCGGCGGCAATGAGCATGCTTTTGTTCCACAAAAAAAGAATTATAATTTTAAGTTGACGTCGAAAGTCGACAAAGAATGACTGCTAGCGTCACCAAACAGCGATGTGGTTCAATATATTGGTCGGACAAGAAATCCTCGCAGGTAGACTCATTTTGCTTAAAAACAAACATGTGTAACTTGAAATTGTATTTTACGCGCTTGAGGCAGCTTTAGGTTGCGCCACAGAGTAATTATTTGCTTTTTTCCTCACGCGTTCAGAGAGGCGCTCGATGGCGCTGCCGGCGGCGCGTTCGCCTGCCTGCCTACGGCGCTACGGCGGCGAAACGCGAGCACTGCGTCCGGCACCGCTCATAAGAAAAAAAATTGTCTTCGGCGAATAGCAGCGTGACTGACTTCAGGGAATTTTCGAACCATGCCCGTGAGTCCAACGTAATCTAGTAACGTAGCACGAGTCCTCATCAGTAAAGTGCACACCATTCACCAAGGTGCTACATTGAAGACGATTTTGCCATCACGTTCCGCTTCACCAGGGCGTCCATGCTGGCTCTCATATCGAACACCTAAACATAACTGAAAGACAGCAGGAACCTTCAGTTGTTTTGTGAAGCACTCCTCATGTTCATTTTAGTAGCGCGGTTGGCATGAGTGGAACCACTACAGTTCGTTTCACAACCCCGGCGTACCAGTGTTGCTGGAACAGACCAACTTTTCCGCTCGACCGCGGGGGGTTTGTCAGGCAGACTAAACAAAGCTGGAGAAACCGTGGTAATAATACTTTATCTGACAATATGCGTGCTTAAACGACCACTACGGTATTTGTTTTATTATTAAACAAAAATTGATGAAGTCTGCAAAAAGAGCGCGCGGTTCCAGTTTGCGACTTTCACCGGCACTACAGTCGTCATCGCCTCCACCAACCAGTGTTGTGGGCATTCATTCCACCAATGGAAGAGGACCGAATGCAGATCGCAAAATTCTGTTTTAAAAATTTCTACTCACTTTCCAAAGAAACCACTGCAAGGTTCGGCCCTTCAGACGGTACGCTTTTTATTGCGATACAAAACATAAAAGTGATGAACGACGGTAGACAGTCCCTTTAAGGACAGAATGACCTTATTTTTTCCCCATTCTTCATTTTTGTCCTTTATCTCTACTTTTCTGCCACCAATACTCTAACCGTCTCTTACTTATTTCTATCGCGGACGTGTTCAGCTTTCCATTGTTGTCCCTAAAACCCAAGGCTTCATGTAGACTCGTGCCCACACGTATATCTGGGTGGATATCGCCACATTCAATCAGTACATGTTCCATCGTTTCCTTAGTTCCCCCCACAGCACATACATTGTTCTTCTTCGTTACAGAATCTCGCTTTATAGCTACGCGTTCTAAGGCAACCCGACCTTGCTTCAAACAGTAAAGCGCTTCCCCTTGAATTATCATAAAACCTCTCCCTCCTTATTTCGTTTTTTCCTTTTCTGTAGTCACTGAGAGCCGGCTTCTTTTCCATCGCTGTCATCCAAAAAGTCCTCTCCGCCTCTCTGACTTTTCGCTTAATGCTCCTTGTTGCCATGTCGCCCACACTGCTAGCCGTATATTTACTGGTGAGCCTCCTAGTTCTTTTTCTCCACTGCGTGTCGACGCTTTTTCTATACAAATACCTGAAAACCTTCCCTGCCCATCTACTCTCCTTCATTTTCCTCAGCCTCTCTTCAAATCTAATTTTGCTCTGAGCTTCCCTCACTTCAAAACCTGTCCATCCCATATCACCCTTTACAGCCTCATTTGTCGTCTTCCCGTGAGCGCCCAACGCGAGGCGTCCCACAGTCCTTTGATTTACATCCATTCCTGATTGCACCTCTGACTTCATGCACACCACTGAGTTCCCAAATGTAAGCCCCGGAACCATCACACCCTTCCATAGCCCTCGAAGCACCTCGTACCTATTGTATCCCCATAACGCTCTGTGCTTCATGATTGCAGCATTCCTCTTTCCCTTTCTTACCGATGCTTTCTCTTGTACCTCCATATATCTATCCCCCCTCATTTACCCACACTCTGAGGTACTTGTACTCGCTTACCCTCGGTATTTCTTGGCCCTGTATTAAGACCGCATGGTCTTCGTGATCATTGAATACCATCAATCCACATTTTGTTGCACTAAAACCTAGTCCTAGAGCCTCACCTTCCCTTCCGCAGATATCTGCCAGCCGCTGTATATCATCTTGACTGTCCGCAAATAAGACAATATCGTCAGCATCAAATAGACCTGGAAGCTTCCGCTCAACCATCGCGCCTGCCTGTTTGTGTGACAGATTAAATCCAATGTTGCTACCTTCTAGCGCTTTTTCCATCCTCGCCATGTACAGCATGAATAACAGCGGGGACAAAGGACATCCCTGTCTCAGCCCCTTGCTAATGTCAACGCTGTCCTTGCTGCTTATTCCTTCCCATTCTACACAAACTGTATTTTCTCGGTATATTTCCCTCAAAAGCTGTATGCAGTCGTCATCTATGCCCACTTCCTTCAATATATCCCACAAAATTTCCCGATTAACGTTGTCATATGCCCCGGTGATGTCTAGATAAGCTACGTATAAGGGCCTGTTTTCTATTTTTGATATTTCTATACACTGTGTAAGAACAAACAGGTTATCGTCTAACCGCCTGTCAATTCGGAATCCATTCTGGAGTTCTCCCAAAATATCATTTTGCTCTACCCACGTTTCTATTTTTAATTTCCAATTTTTTTTCCTATTTTTTTCCAATTTTTTCCTATTTTTAAATCCAATGCAATATTGCTGCCATCTAGCGGCTGCCGCGCTCATTTCCGCCATGTTGAAGGCAAGCGCGCTCCCTCCGCTTGTGCACGCACGGAGCATCAACGTATGGCGGCTGATACGAATGGAAATGCTGACATATTTTTGTGTGCCGTGTTGCTCAGTTTGAGGAAAATGGAATGCTGAAAAAAGGTTCACAGGAAACTAAACTCCATGTTATTAGATTTCCTCGCAGTCAACGAGAAGCGGCAGATCGTTGCCTGGCGAGCAGACGCAGCAGAAACGGACCCGCCAGGGCACATGTGCACTTTTTTAAATGGGGGGGAGGGCGGTCACGGGTGATTACGGACGCACTCAGAGAGCGTTCGTTGAAAACATGCCCAAAAGGGAGACACTTGAGCGCGTCTATGTGTTCAGCGAGAGTTTCATTTTCTTGGTATCCCTGGCGGTCGGTGCCGTCAATTCTTAGGCGTCCCACAAGAGCTCCATCGCGCCCCCTGGTCAGTGTCGGGTGCCTATTACGACCAACGCCGTGTTTACGCTCTCCGTTTTTAATAGATGCGGTCAAACTGACATAATATTTTTAGACTTCGCAAAGGCTTTCGATAAGGTGTCGCACAAGAAGCTCTTACTTAAAATCGATGTTACCTTTAAAAATTCTGCCCTTACCCGCTGGTTCAGTTCATATCTTACACGCAGAGAACAATATGTCCAACTAGGACACCACCATTCTGGTTTATCTCCTGTGGTATCTGGGGTGCCCCAGGGCAGTGTCCTGGGGCCCCTCTTGTTCCTGGTGTTCATAAATGACCTGCCAAAAAATATTAGTTCCCAAATAAGAATGTTTGCTGATGACTGCATACTATACAGAAATATAAAGTCACCGACTGACCAGGCGGAACTTAATCATAACTTACAGAGAATTAAAAACTGGTGCGACCAGTGGCAAATGCAGCTTAACCCAACAAAAACTGTTTTTATGTCCATTTCTAGAAAAAAGAACATTCTTAGTTACCCGTACAATATTAACGGTCACGAACTTACTCAAGCTCATCAATATAAATACTTAGGACTCGTATTTACGCCCGAATTGCGTTGGAATCTTCATGTCGAGCAACTTTGTTCCAGGGCTAACAAGGTGTTATGGGGCTTGAGACGCAACCTCCACTGTGCCTCTCCCGAAATTAAAACTTTAGCCTACAAAACCTTGCTAAGACCCATAATCGAATACGCTAAAGTAGTTTGGGATCCCTATACCCAAACTAATTGTTCTAAACTAGAAAAAATACAGCGCCTTAGTTCTAGGTTTATATTTAATAAATACCGCCGTTTTCATTCACCTACCGAATTATGTAAACTTGCAGAGCTCTCACCACTACAAAAACGAACCGAATATGAAAGGCTGAAATTCATTTTCATGATAATTCATAATCACGTCAAACTAAGCTACGACAAGTACTTTGAAATCAAAACACAAGAAACATCAAGACACAGACACAGTATGTATATACCACCCCATAAAGTATATAATTACTGTTTCAGGTACAGCTTCTTCCCTAGGGCGATTCAGCAGTGGAATTCATTACCAGATTCTGTTGTGAAAATTACATCCCTTACGGAGTTTTTAGAAGCGATAAAGCCTATAGTGTATTTTGTTGCCATGCATTAGTTAACATTGTGATGCCAGGTGTGAATGTGTCTTGTAATTACACTGTGATATTTATTATGTGTTTCGATATGTGCTATAATATGTGTTTCAGCAGTGATGCTTTCCTTTCATATGTTTTCCTGATGAACTTCTTAAACTACATGCCTTGCAATTATAGATTTGTTATATTAATTTTGATTTGATATGTGCTGTTAAATAATGTGTTCCAGTAGCGCATGCTCCTTTATATTTTTCTTCTGCACACTTCTGTTAAATATGACGTCATTCCACTCCTGTAATAGCCCGAAAGTATGACAGTATCAATAAATGAAATGAAATGAAAAATGTGACAGCAACGGCACTCATCAGTGAACACTCTTGCGTGTCATACCACAACGAGACTGCTCTCGCGCCTTGTACTTGCCTCACCTAGACAAACCGGCTTCGCGTACGAGCTTCAAAGCTGCACCGCGACTACTGGCGCGTTCCTGCGCTGCTATAGACATTACTTGCTTATTACATTGCGATAACAATACGTGTTAGACATGCAGATAGTGCATGTTATCGATTCTCAGTGAACGGACCGATTGTGCTGCAGTGTGGTGTTGTTTGTTTTTGAATGGGGGGGGTTTAACAAGGTAGCCTCTGGTGGGACGCTTTTCATGTTCACTTTTCAGGTGCAGAGATGCGGAATATTTTCACATTTTTTTTCGTCGGTAATTTTATACATACGTCGGTGACTATACAGCAGCAAAACACTTTTTATAATTCAGAAATTAAAAAAAGAAGACGTTTTATGTAAAATTAGATGCACAATACATCAGGTCGACGTAGGCCGTCTCTCATAAAATACGCTTTGAACTGGGTCAACAGCACCTTCTTACCGTCATCGCTGTGCTTAGCCGTGTCGCGCGCTAAAGCCTCAATTTAACCGTCTTCTAGCATACAAAATTTATTACCTAGCGCACAGATTCATTCTCAACTATGGTGGCGGACTTGTAACTTCGTTCTTGTTGTTAGGCTGTTCATTACATGTAATAATTCTGTCAAAGCTCCCAGCTTCACTCGTAATAACTGTGACTGGGAAATGCAGGTAACGTGTACGAGTCCTTACACATTCGTCTGACATTTTTATGCCCCGATATATTACTATCAAAGCAGGCACAGGCAAGAGGTTATAGCGGCGACAGCGGTACGATTTGGGCACAAGCCTCCAATATGGCACCGAATCGGTAGCTTCGTCAAACATCCGACAGATGGCAGCAATTTTGCATAAGGTCTATTCTAGCTCACTTTAACCCAGCATACCGAGTACTACAATTACCGGCAGGCACTGCGGCGGCGGTGGCGTAGTGGAACTAGCTGGTGAGATCGGTCTATTGGCGCAGCTATAATATCACTGCAATTCGTGTTCTGAGCGGTTGTCTGTCCCTTTAAGCACTGCAGTCTAGCAAGTTGGCTCGACGGCAAAACGTGCTCTCCGCAGACGCTCGCAATTTCTAGGCCAATCAACGGCGATCAATTAAGGCGGCGATTCATCGGCTGACATGGTCTGTTCCAGAAACGTGTCGCTTGTTTCAGCACTGTACTGCATGTGATGAAGGCAATATTCAGTAAATAAAAAATTAATTGGCACAGCTTGCACTAATTGCACAAGGCTGGTGCAGCGGATCTGGGTGGCGTTGTTTATTTTTCTTTCTCTTTTCCCTCTCATTCTCGTTTTTTATCTTGGATCTTAGCAAGATTGCTGATCACGTAGTGCATAAATTTCACACGGGACAAGAGAAAGGACGAAGACGAGCAAGATCTTAACATGGTATTAATTAGTCCTGTCTTAATTTGAATAGTCCCTAATTACCATATCTTGATTAGGACAGTCCTGATTAGAAAGGCACTAATGAACATGCATCTTAAGATGAGGCTCAATTAGCTTGGTCTTAACATGCCTTGGCTTAATTACTTAGGTCTCAGCCTAGCTAATCAGCCGGGCATGTGTTTGGGGAGCGACCAGAAGATGAAGCAAAGGACGAAGAGAGCGTGTGCCGGCCAAGCAACACGCTATAAGGTACAGGCCGATCATAGTGATAGTTTTTTGATGACACATAATAGCAAAAAGCATAGGAGCTCCGCTGTAAGACATCACTACCATCGACTGACAACAAAAAAAAAGCTGGCTTTTGCCTTTGAGTTGTCTTCTGGGAATGCATAAGGAGGGACTGTGTGACGTCTTCGCATTGAAGAGATGAAAAATTTGTCAACACGGGTTGTCGCTCAAGGTGACGTTTTGACAAGCGGACTTGTCTTCATCAAGGCCACAACCTTGAATAAGTTGCAGCTTTAAGAAGACAAGTCCACTAGCCGAAATGTGGGCTCCAGCGACAACCCGTGTTCACAAAATTTTCAACTCTTCAAGCTTCCATCTTCTTCTGAACGGCTTTTTTTAGCATTGAGGCGCTGTCGCAGCATTTGTCTGCCCGTTCTGCTGATTAAAAGTGCAACATTCCATGAACATCGTGACTGTGGAGTTGTGGCATGCACATTGATGACCACATAGTTGTCTTTGGAGTGTCGTTTTGTAACATACAAATTTATCGATCCAGTGTTCCGTTTATTTGCTTGTGCCGAAAAAATAGCTGAAGATGTTTTTGCAAAACATCTGACTGCACGATGCCCTTATTTCTGCATTATCGAGTGAAATAATGAGTGTTCTGAAGAGAATTTTCTCCATGAGATTTGCAATGAATTGCAATTCTTATCTACCTGTTCACAAAAGTTCATGATAATTATTCAGGTGTCTAAATGTAAATGCAACTTTCTCCTACAATGTACTGCAGAATGTGAAATTAGCCGCTCCAGACAAAAAGTTACCTGCGCCAAAGTGTTCCAAAATGTACATTTTCACTGCTCCAGACATTTCTCCAAATCAGGAGTCCTCAGTAGCTTCACTGACCATGCATGAATGACATATTCTTTACCATCGACAATTTGTTGACACTTTCCTACCATTGCCTACTATATTATGTTGTATACATGGGAATGCTTGGTAGTAGATGTGTTTGGAGGCTAGGCTTTGCGGAGGAGTTTCTACTACAACGCCATGTGGGATAGATGGCATTTTTTTTTTCAAATAACAATCAATATCATTATTAGAAGCACTTTTGTTAATCTTTGTTATATAAAGTGCAGGCTTCTGTAATTAGTAAATTTTGAAAAAGAATGAAATGCCATCAAATGCAAGCGAAATCAAACCTAGAATATGTTGTGGACAAACAGCTTGAATTGAGCATTGCAAAAACCAGCGCAGGTCTGGCTGGTATTTCGTGAAATGTAACAGGTAGTCCTCTGACTGGGAGTATCAACATATGAGGAAATGGCCACCTGGTGGACAGTGAGGAGAGCTAGAAGAGCACTGTACAAGGAGCGCACGTGACACAGTGTTTTCTGGGAAGGAGTGTATTTGTGGGGGAGGCCGTGTCTCTCATTCTGTGGCATGTTCTAAAGTCTGCGAGGTAATCTTTGCTGTGCAAGTAGCTGAGTGCTTCTTACTGCTTCTTGTTTGTGACACCGCCATTGTCAAGGGAGGGGCAGTGTGGGAATGGCCGTCAGGAGGATGCCAACGAGAGGTGAAAATGACAAGGTGCGGCGAGTGGATGCTGCCATTTGTTCCTGGGCATGGCTGCAATGTGCGGACTCTGTTGCCTAAGGCCTGCACCTTCAGGCCCTGACCGCAGAGATGCGTCATCTGCCACACCTTTCAAGAATGAACAGAATGGAAATCTGCATAGTCTCCAGCAATACGTAGTATAGCAATTAAATATCTTTTTCTCTACATGGGCATGGTTGCTCCAAATGGTGCCAATATAATATAGCTGCAGTTGAGGTCAGCATTCAGATTTTATCCCACACAAACTAGCAGTGCCAGCATCAATTAATAGTACCAAATAATACTCACTGCTGACTGTGACATCAGACAGAAATACGAGTGTGAATGACTATGGTTTAACTGTAAAAGTCTGCCTCCTAGAATGATGTGGCACAATTTACAAAACCTCCTGTTATTTTGTGATGGGCATAAAATTTGACATTTTGCTTCAGTTTAATGCATAGCTTTTAATTCGAAACACTGTTTCAATCGGCTCATTCAAATATTTTTCAACCGCAAGAAAACTCTGCTGGAAACTACGTTTGGAATGAATGGATGATATTAAAACTTATGATTTTGCCCGAGCCAACCTCCCACCATTTATTGGGACTTTCAAGGAAGCTTAAACCCTCATGTCACCACTACCACTCATTGATGCAAGCAAAGAACTGATTAGGTGGAATCAACCACGGGGACCAGGAGGCAATGATGAAGGCAGTTATTACGAGGACATAAAGAGAAAACATAACAGCATTTTTAAACGGCTCTCAGGATGAATGAAGCGACTCAATGTTTACATCGCATGAAGCTGTTAGAGTCCCAAGAGGGGCTGCTCGCATTGGGACGTTCATGGTCTCGACTGAGGAGCTATTGAATGTGCTTGTAAACAAGGTGCCACTGCCCTTGTTCTGCTCAGAATGCTCTCTTCCACCATCTGGGAATCAAAGTTGCAACCTTCTCCATGAATGAGAGTCAGGTCGATTGAAGATGCTACAATGCCTGAAAAGTAGTAGTTGCATTTGCTTGCATTATGTCGCGGTGGCCACTGCACACATTTGCAACATCATTGCTGCTTGCACCACTTTTCAATGCCAGGCTCACTGCTCTGCAGGAACGAGCCAAAAATGGCTCGCTGCATTCACAATGCCCAGCGATTTGTACTACCACAATGTTGCCTTCCTCCCTGCACAATAACACTGAGTGCAACTGTGGCACTATCAACACAGCAAGCTTACCAAGCTTATGACTGCTAGAGAAATTCAAGTTTGCAACTGTCACTCAACAAGCACGTTCATCAGCATCACCAGTTCTTGAGTCCAAATGGTACACAATGAGACTCAATATCCTAAATGGTTTCATGTTTGCTTATTGAAGTGATGCTATAACTGATCCAATTAAGAATTCAACCATTATTTCCTCATCAAATTAGAGCACTTACGATTTCATTCCCTTACTATCTGATACACAAACCAGCCCATTAAAGCATAAAGTAAAACACTTGCATCAGTGGTTCTCAAATGAGAATTTTACTGGCAATTTCTAGCAATAGGCTTTGTAGAATTCTGTGCATTGAACCTTGCCGTAAACAAGTAGCTTGAATATTGACAAAAAATTTGCAGTAGGGTATGTTGAAAAAAAAAAAAAAGAAAAAAATGCAAATGTGATACTACTTACGAGTCAGCAAAGGCCCCAATCAAATATACTAATAGCTTGGCAGTTGCCTGTCATGCTGATCTGTTGCACATGAACTGCACAAGGTTATCAACATGTTTTGTAGTATCATTAACATCACTTGTAATTGGCATGTTTGCTTGTTGTGAGGCATCTAAGCCAACCCGTCAGACAATATGCATATCCCAAAATTCACTGCATTGTAATCCAAGTTGGCTATGCCAGGTATTTGACGCTCTTGCTGCTTGAATGCAGAGTCGTATTGGCAGGTGTACAAATCCTGCTGTACGTCAAGATAACAAACGTGGATGTGGTGAAGTAAATCTAAAAAATATGTTTCTCGGCTATACAGGGTGACCGAAAAGTACTGCAACACGAACAAACGACCATAACTTTTTAACGGATAAAGGAAACGAGGAGCGCTTTGTTTTGTTCATAAGGCCGGTCAATTCTATTAAAGAACTCCATATTATTGTTTCGAAATGTCCCCCCTAGTGCTTTCATACAGGCTTGAATGCGCTTTCGAGTGTTCTTCAGAATGAACATGGTGTCTTCTTGAGTTAAATCCTCCCATGCTTTTTCCAGAGCACGCCTAAGTGAGTCAATCTTTTAACCCTTTACTGCCGGGTGTTGCTAATTCGCGACATACCGAAAAACTCCGAGCAAGCAAGTCACGAAACATGTGGCACCTTCAATGCCGGCTGTCAAGTACTCACGGGGAACGTAGCTTTCAGGATGAAAAAAATCTAGCGCCGTCTCGTGTGAGGTATTCTATGCTAGAACCAATTGTTTTGTAGGGTGTGTTCAGATAAGAACGTCGGTGCATGTCCGCCGACCCCCTTTAATTTCGCCGACAAAAATATATTTTGTTTTCCGAGTCCCCAGGACCACAAAACCACTTTTGGCTTTTGCGAAAAAAAATTTCACCTCCTTTAAAAAAAATTCGCAAGTCTCCACTGAGCCGCCACCACCTCTCTCGAATTTCACGAAAATGGGATTTCGATGAGATGCCTACAAAAACACTATTGTAGCTGTAGGTCTGAAAAATTTTCGCCACATACTACGGATAGTTTGCGTTGACAAAAAATTATTACTTTGCAGTTTTAATGTTTTTCTGTTAAGAAAAAAAATCGCGAAATCAGGCACAAAGCTCAATAATGCTCACATTTAAGATTTTTTTCCTCCGTAAGTATAAACGCCAGACTTCCCAAAGTTTTTAAAAACATTGCCGTATGTTTGGTGAACGAGTGTGCTGAACGAAATACCTGAGAGTGGCTTCAAACGTTAACTAGAAATGTTCAACTGAGGACATGTCTCTCAAAATGCAATATTTTGAAGGTCATTTAAAAAAAAACACCACCTTCGATTTTCTTTAAACTCTTCAGAATTAAAGCCAAGCACGTGTTCTAACTTGATCTGTAAAAACATGTTGCATTATTTTTGTGAGGTCGGAACTACGAAGCACGAAAAGTGGCCAAATTGACGTATACTGAGTAGCCACTACATTGAGCGGTCATGGAGCAATAGTTGCCATTATCGTTATTTTTAGGTCACGAATATCTTTCGTTCTGCTCGAGGGACAACATCTTGACAGATAAAACCAAAGAGCTGCCTTAAAGTGCAAATTTGTACATTTGCGTGCGTGCACGCGTCGCAGTTTTGGTCCTGGCGTAAGGACTCACCGCAAGATTTCTAGAATGTAGTCAAATCGAGCTCTCGGAAGGAACTGTTTATTAACACGATAGCATTAAAGAACTTGCTTCGCAGAAAGTCCGGCGTCGGCGTCGTTGGTTGTGAGCGAAAAATGATCTTGTCCGTGACCGAAAAATCGAGAAAGATGCAAATAAAATAAATAATAAAAATTTCCGGGTCCGAGTGAAAATCGAACCCAGGCCGTCTGCGTGGCAAGCAGGTGTTGTACCACACAGCCACGCATCAGCTTGGAAACACAGCAAAAATAACTTCCTGTGCTTGGAAATGCAGTGAAAATAACTTTCACGCTTCACAAACACGCGTCCTGTATACAGGCGTCCCAATACAACATGTAATATCGAGTAATATTGCGTGGTACAAGCGTACATTGCCATCGGGCGTCAGAACATGTGACTATCACAACGACATCGTGGTTTAAAGCGAGCCACCCATTACAAAAGTCACACACGTTACTGCACGTATTCCCTTAAGACCCCGTAGTTGGCACATAGCAAGTTCGAAAACATTTCACCCGCATAATTGCTGGTGGTTTAAGGCATGCTGCCCATTACATAGTATGCACTAAGTGATTGAAGTACCCACTAGGGACAGGATATCGCTATCGCGTTCAACTCTTAAAGGCGAAGCTTAAGGGTCCCCCCAATTTTTTACCCCTGTTGTATACACAGGGAGTCATAGTCACAAGTCATAGTCAGACAAGTTAGACAGTCACAAACGTCACTGAAGTAGTTGTGTGTTTCTTGCTCCTGGTGAAACAACGTTGTGCACGCAAACCATTTCGGTCTCAAGGAGAACTTCGTGAGCTCGATCCCTGTGTAGGGTGAGCCGCTAATTGCAATGAAATCTTTCTTGTTCGGGCTTTGTTGGGTGGAGTTGAGCTCATCGTCAGTACAGTATTTCATTGCTGCCTGTATGTTTTCTGGCTTCAGCTTCGATCTGGTGTAGAGGTCCGGATTTGACCACACCCCACGGGTGTCTCTCTATTTTCAGGATTTGCGAATGAGGTGCCGAGTTGCGGATGGAATCATTTCTTGAATCTGTTGATGAGGAAGGTTCACAGAGAGCAATGTCAGGAGGCGGCAGCGTTCATCGTATGATTAGCAGTTATCGAACGTGTGCTTTAGGTTGCGCAGCCACTCGCAACACGTGTTGCAGGTTTCCGCTGAAGGACCAGGTTCCTCTGTAGTGGCGTATGCTATTGTAAGGACAGCAGAAATTGTCCTGGAGATAGCGCCCTCTATCTCCGCTTTCTTACGCTTGGCGTAAGACACTCGGCATTGTGCTTTCACTTTCGCCGGAATTTTCAGGGGTGTCACGTCGGTTGTCTTAACGAGTACGTTTAGCTCTTCGACAGCAATCTGTACGGGAAAATTTTCGTCAGACTGAGATGCATCTGGAGACTCTACGGCGATCTGTTTGAAGCGGTTGAAACAGCTCTGGCACAAAATGTCGGTTTCTCTGATGGACGAGGCTTTTTCTGGCATGCGCTTCCTTAGTAAGGTGACATTCAGATCTTTCACACATCGAAAGTTCCGCTTGTAGGCAACCTTCTTCGTATGCCTCTTTCGGTAGTCAGCGCAAAACGTTCGCTTTGAGCTCCACTACGTGGCCATCAATATCAGGGGAGTATAATACGCGCACGAGTACTCACGTTCGTTGACCAGCAGAGGACTGCCGGGTTGTCTACGATGAACGGAAGTGAAAACCGACGTTCTCTTATTACTTCGACCTTTCTTAAGCGAGTTGAGCTGTTTCTTGTTTATGTTCTTTTTTTTTTTTTTTTCGGGAGCGGGCGAGCGCGGTCGGGCTGCAGAAGCGCCGCTTGTGCCGACACGCACCGTCTGCGTTATCACAATACCGACATGCCACGGGGAGCGATAAATATCCAGCGGTGGATCCTCTCCAGCCACCTTCTTTATGAGGCGTACGCAGGCTCACATGCGCGAAAAATTTTTAAAGCGATTCCTGCGAAGAGTGCGACTCATTATCGCGGCATGCCCCATGGCTGGGACCCGTGTAGAAGTTTTTGTGATTTGCGTAAACAAATGTAGTAATAATTTCCTCTTCAAAACCAACTGTTCCTGTTTTATTTCTGACAATCCGTCAAATCACAGAAGACATTCGCGACCTAAAAATAACGATAATGGCAACTATTGCTCCATGATCGCTCAATGTTGTGGTTACTCAGTATACGTCAATTTGGCCACTTTTCGTGCTTCGTAGTTCCGACCTCACAAAAATAATGCAACATGTTTTTACAGATTAAGTTAGAACACGTGCTTGGCTTTAATTCTGAAGAGTTTAAAGAAAATCGAAGATGGTGTTTTTTTTTAAATGACCTCCAAAATATTGCATTTTGAGAGACATGTCCTCAGTTGAACATTTCTGGTTAACGTTTGAAGCCACTCTCAGGTATTTCGTTCAGCACACTCGTTCACCAAACATACGACAATGTTTTTAAAAACTTTGGGAAGTCTGGCGTTTATACTTACGGAGGAAAAAAATCTTAAATGTGAGCATTATTGAGCTTTGTGCCGATTTCGCGATTTTTTTCCTTAACAGAAAAACATCAAAACTGCAAAGTAATAATTTTTTGTCAACGCAAACTATCCGTAGTATGTGGCGAAAATTTTTCAGACCTACAGCTACAATAGTGTTTTTGTAGCGTCTCATCGAAATCCCATTTTCGTGAAATTCGAAAGAGGTGGTGGCGGCTCAGTGGAGACTTGCGAATTTTTTTTAAAGAAGGTGAAATTTTTTTATCGCGAAAACCAAAAGTGGTTTTGTGGTCCTGGGGACTCGGAAAACAAAATATATTTTTTTCGGCGAAATTAAAGGGGGTCGGCAGACATGCACCGACGTTCTTATCTGAACACACCCTGTAGGTGATGGCGGACAGTGCGAAGCACGTGCAACAGCTCTCACTTCTCCATTCTTTCTCGCCTGAGTGACATAAGTTCAATCTTCAATAATTTTGTTTATTCAGTGTGTACACACCCAAGAGGTGGCACACGACATGTTACGTAGTTCTGAAGTACGTTTTTTGCTGCAAGATCCTCGCTTCTGAGGCATATTGCGTATTCGTGACATACCTAAAAGTACTATGCATTAAAGTTGCATTTTAGATAATTTAACTGCAAAATCAATAAAAGGTTGCTATTTAAAGCTGGAAAATGAAAACAATTTTTATTTTGTTCAACAGCTTCAAAATTCAGGCATTAAAGGGTTAAAGAGCATGTCATTTACCAAGGATACCCCAAACAGAAAAGTCCATGGGGTTGAGATCGGGCAAATTCGACGGCCAATATTCTTCCTCCAGAAGCCGGAAATGTTCGCCTCACACCACTCAAGTGTCATCTTCGCTCCGTGGGTCCAGTCCTGCTGTAGCCACCAGTCAATGTTTTTTGTATGTCCTTCAGCTCACGGAATGACGGCACCCTCCAGGATCAGCTCGCGGTAGACATTGGCATTGAGTTTTGCCACTTTCCGAACAAAGCAACCTTGGTTTTTCCAAGTCCTAAAATTCGGACCCAGACCATGATGCTTTTGGGGAAATGGGTTTTTTACACCCTCACATTTTACAAAGAAGCCTTCGGCAAGAGTTCTCGGTTATTTTGTGGATTCCAAAACCGATTAGACGCTGAAGATCTTCTCATCCGGGATGAGAATGTGGTTGAAGGCTTCACCGCAGCTCAGCTGCTTCATCCGGCGGCATTTTTCTAGCCTGGAGGCCTTCATTTTATCCGTGAGAATTTGGCCCTTTCCGTGGTTAGCGCACCATGAGCTTCAGATCCTCTTTTAAGAGTGTGTTGTCGAGTCGCTAACCAGGTGTTATCTGGTGTGTTTCCTGATGCTGCTCAGCGGATTTCTCCCCTGATCTTCTTTCTGATGGCCAATTTCAGCTCCATGGTCCATGCCGTTCGAGGCCTCTTACTTCACTGCCGGTCCTTGATGCCCCCCTGTCTCTTGAAACCACTTGACGCGATGCACTTGAACATGATGCAATTTCAGCATCTTCGCAATGTTCAGAATCGTCATCCCCTGCTTGTGATGCGCGACGATTCTGTGGCGCAATTCATCGGAGACTATTTTTTTTCTAAAAAACAAGTCACAATGAAATGAAAAATATGCACTTCTACATCAAAGAAAGAACAAGGAAAGCGAATTCAATCAAGTTAGTGACAGAATTGCAAACAATATCAAATAAAATGGCATTGAAAATGCGTTACAGTATTTTTCGGTCACCCTGTACCAGCATATGAAGAATGTACAAATTGTGACAAATATAGGACAGCTTGAAAGACTTTTTGTCAGATGACATCATTAAGCAAAGTTTAATCGTGTTAAGATCACTTTGAATTTGTCTTGTGCTGGATCTCTCATTTTTGGTTTCTTTATTGTGATGGAATGATGAAATTTGTGCCATTACGTCCAATGATTTGCTGTATCCTGGTTTGAATGTAAGAAAAAAAAAAGAAGACGACACCAGACACATTGACGCTTAAGTGCACTTTCAAGCTTTAATTTGAAAATGTAACTTTGAGTCTCTCTTCCAGAAAACCCCTAACTGTGTGAATGGGCAACAGTGCATTTATATACACACAGTTTTGCGCATGCTCACTTGGCTCGTTAACACATTAGAACACTCCCTGCAACTCCCCTCTAATGGATGTCGGGTGGTCTAACAAACAACCCATTCAAGTGAAGAACAAGGGCCGGCTAAAACAAACGAATGCTGTTTGTTGGAACAATAATGGGCACAAGAAATTTAGTGCAAAAAAAAGAAAAAAAAAGAGGGATACAAAGCAAGACGGAGCCCAATGCAATCTCACTTAATTAAATCTCAGTGCCATAGAACCATGAGAAGACTCAGCAACGGCAGCTTGTCACTCGAGAACTGCGTTCACACTTTCCCCGCGTAAAACCATTCACATGACTGTGCTAACATGCACACGTGCCGTCAAGCATTTAGCAATTACTCAGCATTGCTCCTTTTCTTCCCCTGTAATCCATATTAAGAAGGCTCCCTAAAACGGTGGAGCGAATTAAAACTGCAAAGCAGCTACATCTTCACACCTACAGGAGTTATGCTAAGACCACCAGAATCAACTGCGGTGCTACTGTATTGGACCAACTCATCCAGGACGAGAAAGAACATCGGTTCGCTTGGATATTGTTCTTTTGCTTTCAAATGACAGTCGATTCACAATGTGGATGAGGATAGTTTTTTCATGGCAAGCTTAAAATGTTGTTTATGTTTTACATTGACAAAGATAATATGGCATTGTGGGTGTTACATGCCAATGGCAACAGAACATGGTTTTAGCAGTGTGTGAGAGTGTTGTCATCTGCTTATGTCCTGGAAATTGTGCGACAAATTCAGGTATGACTCTTCACCGCTCTTAGAAAAATTCAGTCCCCACACGCTGAGTTGCAATACACTCTAGTATCCTTAATTTAAAGACCATTGGAATGGAAATGACTGGGCCTACAATCAAAGAATTAACTTTTCATATGTATAGCTCTAGGCTCTTGGGCACCTCTGCTGCGGTTTTGTTATCGCACCAATCGCATCAAGAGTTACATGTACTTGAATGCATGTCACAGATGAAAGGCCATGGGAATTTTTGAGAATATGAGCCTCACCTGTGTGTGCCAGTTTGAACAAGCATCAGCAAATGTTTATTGCACTCCTATTAAAAACATCGTCAGCAAGCATGGTTTCTGACAGCACACACATTGACCATGGTCTAAGATAAACAAAAAAACCAAGTTGTGTCTATGCATGACTACTAAACTCTGAGCACAAAGGCAAGTCCACACCGAAATTTGCACTGGATTGTCTTCTGCAGTGGGCAGTAGTGTGAACGTCTGCTTAGGTTCGCTGGGGTCTGTGAGAATCAAGAAAAGGATTTACAGAAGCTGACTAGCTGTGTGTGCAAGATTCAGGGGCACTGCTGTGCTGCATTGAATACGTATGCAAGGAATAAGTTTTAAACACTACTCTCAAAATGCTAATGAAAGTGTACGAATGAAAACTGAACAGTACTGGCACTCACCTACAGCTTTGATAAACCGTTTTAGGAAAAAAGTCCATTGCTGATGGCAGCAAGTTTTTCAAGAGCTTGTCACAGTTGTGCTTTGAGAGCCATCAAATTTTCGCACAAAGCCAAACCAACTGTTCCAAAATCATTTCTAAAACCCCAACCGCATGCACGCGATTTTCGAGCGACAGGATTTGCTGTCGCCGAGGCCCATCCGTCGCTGTCGCTTGTCGCGTCGCGCGTCTCTGGAAAACTAGAAAAGATCGCTTGACGCCCGGAAGCGAGCGTGACGATTTCCGGCAACATGGCGCCACCCCCGATCCTCGCTTCGGTTGCAATTTGCTCTCGATGCTTGTTATTCGCGCGTACTTCAAGGACAGCAAGGTACAGACTACCTTCTTTACAGCCACATCTCACGTGCAGAGTGAGGCAGCGGCCGTATTTTGTTGTTAATCTTGTGATCGACGGCTCGTTTTGATGTTTCGGTGGTAGCTTGCTGCAATGTGAATCGTCATGTAAAGTGCGTCGTAGCCGTCGTAGCCTACGCTTCTGGGCACCCTGTCGCGGTTAAACGAGAGATTGCGAAAAAAGAAAGTCGCGTAACGCTTTTATGGCTTCCTTATGCCACACAAGACAGTAATAAATTTGGCATGTTGTCATCGGTCTACTTTTAAACTTCTCTTCGCAATTTATCGGCATGCACGCAATAGTTTTCAATCTAGCAACAATGGCACTTTGTCGCCAACATGTGGTTGCAGCCGTCGCGACGCGACAGCGCGACGGAGCTCATTTGTCGCTGTCGCTTGTCGCTGTCACTCGAAAATCGCGTGCATGCGGTTAGGCCTTAACTTCATGCACAGGCCCAAACTATGGTTTGCCCAAGTAAAAGCACTATCGAGATTTACACGACCTTTGTTTGGGGCAAAGTACAGAACTTTGGTGCCAAGCAACCTTTTCTGTTGGCTTGAAATCGTATACGGTCACTTCTGTTCATTCAGATCAAACACATATGGATGGCTTGTGGCAAGCAGCATTGAGTAATTTGACTGAAACTCAGCCGGTTATCTGGTCACAACTAAAACATTTTCACTTAGAATGGCACTTGCGATGCTGCACAACATAATTGCCTTTTTACGAGGCAAGAAGAGATAAAGCTTGTGCCCCGCTTTGGGAGTTGATAAAAAATCGAGAGACACACCAAAGTCAGGGTGAAGCACCCTTTTGAACAAGGTCTTGAAAGAACGCTGGCTCCTAAGAGAACGTCACTGGATGTACAGTTGAACGACTTGAATCCACTGTGGTTAAACAACATGGCGGACCACATGATACAGAGCTCCCCTTGCGTAAACAGTCTACCCGCCTTCCACCAGGCTGTTTAGCCATGGCAAATGCCACTGGCTTGCCAAGCAGCAGATCAAAGCTCTTGCCTGGATGCTCATCATTAGTTCAACTCGCTCGCGCACTAGGTCTGAACCAGCCACCCTGATCGAGGCAGGTCGATGGAGGCACGAGGAACAGAACGGAGGAGCCAGCAAAAAGACAAAAGTGGTTAAAGGCAACCGGGAAGACGCTGCCCATTTCATCGTCTGCAGCTGCTCACAGCCTGAGCTCCTTGTCACTCGGCAGCGGCTCAAAGTAGGAGTTGACTTTCTCATCTGTAACTTCCTTCCAGGGTTGCGGGGTTCCATTTGGGATTGCCCGTGCGGTCGATCAGCACTGCACAGATGTAGAACAAGACGTTGAGGTCGAGCCAACCACACACAATTTCATGCATGAAGTTTCTACTATATGAAGGGTGCAACAGTGCACAACTATTGTCCACTGTTGCCATTACCAGTGTGAACATTCAATGCGTGCACTTACTGTACTTCCCATGTGGAATACAGCTATAACGAACACCACTACAAAGAAATTTCCACCATAACAGAAAGGTTTTATTCTGTAAGCCTCCCAGGAAACAATGTGAAAAATGTCTCATCATAATGATTAATTTTCCCGGCTACTCATGCTTCTACAAAGTTCTTGTGAGGCTAGTAAAAACATAATGAAAAGAGTGGTTGCTTAGGATTGCCCCGAAATTCCAATGGCAACTCAACGATTTCTCGTTGGTATGTGACTTCAACAGCAGTGAGGCTGCATTGCAAGACATATGTCTTCATCTGAGACACGCCTTTCACTACCCACGCACATACCCATAAATTTTCGCCATTGAGACTCTTGGTGACTCACCGTCCATCTACCACGATGCAGTCGATGGATTCGATGGCACATACGGGGCACAGTAGAATCGTTCTTGAAGGGCCCCTAAACAACCTCCGATATTTTCTCAAGCATTTCAAGTAAACACATGCATCGTGCGCAGAATGCAGTCAGGATCAACGATGCCACACATGGCAGCGCTACAAGCCACAGGCGTGCCACCAATTCCAAAAAACTATCCCATTTCCTCACCGGGCCTTTATGGCCTCCCTAGTGACGTGTATCGAATCTGTGATGCGGGGTGAAAGCAATGCTGCGGATTGGTTGAACAAGAATCTATGACTTCCGGTTAGTCTGCAAACAGCTGCCCGTGCTCCTTGTTGTTGTTCTTCGTGTTGCCCTTGTGTACGCGCTAGCAAATCGGCAACTGCGGCTCGCAACGCAACTGCCTATTCTCTAGCATACCAGCACACTCATGCCTAGCGGTCTGATATGCTGCGTAAACTAAATCCGACAGTGTTTTGCGATGGCTTTCATGCATCAGTGTGCGGTGCTTGGCTGCAAAAGTGCCGACTGGAAAAACGTAAAGACGCGACACGTGTTACGTCGTAATGTCACTTTGCGAAATGCCTGGCTTGAGCGCATCGGAGTTACAGCAAAATAAAAGCACAACAGTGTTTTACGTGTTTGTGGGCACCACCTTGCTGCTGTAGACTACCACCACGACCACGGTGGTAGAATATAATAAATGGCCAAAGAAGCGCCGCGAGCGTGTCACCCAAGTGCTCGAGTTGCTTGCGTCCGCCGCAAGGTTCGCAACAGGTTCCTCCAGGTTCCTGGGCCGAAAGACGCACATCGCTGGTTTTTGCTGTGCTGTAAAGGCTGCTAACTGTAGAACATTTTGTGGCTTTAAAACGTTCCTTGCGTTTTAAATAGCTTGTAGTGGCTGTCTGCCAGCTTTGCCCACAAAAGTTTGTGTGCCAGGCTTCATGGAGCTTAAAATTTTGTAATCAGCACAGGTAATCTCAATAAGACTGACACAGAGTGCCGATTCGCAGGGGACGCGCGTGTATTTTTTTTTTTTTTCGGAAGCGTGAAAATTCCTACCGGCGAGTGTCCAGAGTAAAAAAAATATCTGCTCTTCACTTTATTGTATGGAGAGATGGGCTTATGGATGCCGTTAATTTATGATCTTCTGGCTGCAACGAAATTTAACTTTACGCGTGGTAACCTATTGCTTAATATAAGTGAGTGTGTTTTGGGAAGAAATACTGTTCCTGCATATTCGTACATTTAATAAATGATTGCTTATCCACACTGCAATGAGGAAGAAGAAAAAGATGTGCCTGATTATGAACATATCAAAAAGATCTTTGTTTCAAACATGATTCCTTTGGCAATGACGCGTTAGTCACTGTAAGGTTTTCAGAATCAATCTGTGCAGCAAAATAAAGAAATGAAACAATAAACAAAAAGGAATGAACGACGTGTCTGAAGTCACAGTGCAAGCATAAATTCGTGCGAAAAGCTCGTTCTAAGCGAAGGCAACTCTTCAGTGTTATTCAAGACCTCTCTGGTGTATAGTACTACACTGCGAAGGCCTTTCTGAAATGTCAGCGATGTAAAAATCTGTCCCTCTGTCGCTCTCACTGATAAAGAAAAGATGTACAGTGAAACTTCGTTAATACGTACCTGCCGGGAACGGCGGCATAACTACGCACTAAACGTACGAGTACACATTAACCACCAGCTACAAATTTGCATCTCCTGACGTGCGCCATCGCTGCCAACAAAGAAATAAATACAGTTCCACAGCAAATATCGCCTCAAGTGCTCACCACAAAGCCATTTCTTTCTTTTTGCCAAAGTGCAGAAAATATTTTGTCACTCTCGCACAACCGTCCGATAGCACGTGGTGGCGACGCCAAGGAGCATTTCGAAACTACTACGGGGTCCCGAGATACGCAGCGTAGTATAGCGACAGAACTGACAGAATAGGCTGTCCGCAATACAGGTGTTCCGTGGTCTGCTTCTAAGCGAAAACTGACACAGTTTTTTTGAAACGCGGTACGGCCACAGAGAGCCAAGTCGTCTACTCGCTAGTTGCGTGCAGCGCTTCACCTACTCGGCGCACGCCGTGACTACCGATCCGCTTGCTGTAGAATATGCTCACTCCGCTTCAGGCCGTGCACAGATGCGGCGAGTAGCCTGTTAAGGCTAACGCAGTGATGACAAGTTTTCTGCAAGCGATGCGCACTCCGCGATGCGCACTCCGCGATGCTCTGGCAATCCTGGCAACTGACAACAGCGCTACGCTTGCTGCACAGTGCGCGTGTTAGCGTCAATACAGCAAGGTTTGTCGGTGCCCGCGACCCACAACGCTAAACTCCGCGACAGCGAGCTGCTTGCGTTTCTGCAAAGCGGTGTGCGCTTGAACACGGTCCTGCACAACGAGGCGGCAGCGATCGGCGGCCCAGCACGTTCAGGTAGTCGCCTATTAAAAACGTGCAGTACGCTTAAAGCGGCGCTACGCCACATGCGTGCCCGGGCAGAGAGCTGGGAATGCTTACTGTGATAAGGCTTTTCGTGGCTATAAGTCATACCGGCGCGTTTGTCGGTGGTCGCGACCTCACCTTCTTTTTTTCCCCTATGATTACCCTCAAAGGTGCCGCTGCAATCACGCAGAAGTCCGAATAGTTGATCGGCCGATCTCCGCACTTATCAAAATGACGGAAAACCATTTGCGGCACATTGTGGCGTCTGCAAGTTAAGCGGCGCTGTAAACTTCTATGGCACAAAATGTTATCGCTGTACGCAGTTGGTACACACTAACCGGTAGACATAAGACGAACCACTACGGCTATACTACGGCTTAAGTGGTCTGCGCATGCACTAGTCTTAATGAGACTCGGCCGAGGATTCGTCGCAATTAACTACCGTAAGTACGTTTAAAGTGGGCACATACTAACAAGGTTTGACTGTATTGAGGTTTGTGCACGTGATGAATTCTTGTATCACTCTGTTCCGTGCATGACTGTTGTAACAGTGTGTAACTGTATAAAAGTGAAGGCTTTCCAAAGAAAAGTTCAGCGCTCTGTGTCCTCTCTTCTGTCCCCTCCTGGTGGCTGCGCTGATTTGCACTCGTAAAAATGGAGTTTGAATGCTTGTGATGCACGCTGGCTACGTGCTTTCACACGCGCCGGAGTGGAGAAATTGGCCCAGAGTACCCTTGCTGCCACTGTGCAGATCAGAACCGACGCATTCAGCATGGTATGGCCGATGGTCCACCTTGCGGCCACTTAAGAATTTCGTGACACACGTGGGGCACTGGCGCAGCGGCATGTTTGGCCACCTATTCTATCACCATGATCACGACCCGCGCCTGCTTCAGGAGTTTGGCACCGGTAGCTGGTCGCGTCAACCAGGAGTAGATGGTGTTTCAAAGAGTGCGTCAGTGATGACGTATGCCACGCGAGATGGGGAGGGGTACTCGGCGAAGAGGGCAAGGAGGCTTTGCGAGAGGAGACCAGCCGACGAGCGGTGGGTAGCGAAGGAAAGAGCGAAAGGAGAAATCGCCGCATTTCGATCATCAAACGCGTCTAAATCCGCTATTACGGCACCGTTTCGAAAAATTCTCATGGCTACATGTTTGTTGTAGACTCATGCACAACTTCCTCACCAAAACTAAATTTTAACCTCCGAGTGGTTTAGGGGCCCTTTAAAGCACTCCTACCATATTTCTGACAGAGTGCTGAAAACGAAAGTACTGCTCCTCATCACTAGTCCTGCAATCATGGATGGAAACCATGGCATTCCGAAGCCACATGCATAGCTAGCACACACCTAGTCCAAGCGAAACAACATTCTGCCACAACCACTACGAACAGAGAGAGAGAGAGAGTAAAAAGAAAAGGAAAGGCAGGGAGGTTAACCAGGTTGTACCCGGTTTGCTACCCTACACGGGGGAAGGGGGAAAGGGGAGGAACAAAATCACAGTCATGCCAATGGGATCATGGGTGACAACAAAAGTGCACCCACATCTAACACATCAAGTGTAAAAGGAAATCCAAAAAATGGCAGGAAGGGGAAGATGGAAGCTTGGGATGAAAAAATCCGTAAACGGGGGTTGTCTGCTCGAGCCGACGTTTCAACAAGTGGACTTCATCTTCTTCAAGGTTACAACAGTTCTAACCTTGAATAAGACAAAGCCATCTGTCGAAACATTGGCTCGAGCACACAACCCCTGTTTATGGATTTTGTCATCGCAAGTGTAAATGGGATACTTTGCTTGCCGTAACTGCAGCAGACAAAACCGTGGTTGACAAGATCATGAATGGCAACAACGCAGCTATGGAAGAACACCCGCAGCCAGTGCACACGTAGTAAGAACACAGGGTACCATTTGCCACAACCGCTACATAGTAACCAGAGATCGCTATCTTGGTCATCATGTATGGTGACATGAACCTCCGAAAGTAGATGCGCATACAACGTTCGCTGAATCAAAGCAGTGCTGCTTGATGCAACTGCTGCACACAAAACCAGGGCCACTATCGTCAGAATCATCAATAGCTACAACACACCTCCGAAGTTATAGCTCTGAAGGTAGGTGGCTAACACAGCAGATTAATGGCAATGAAGTCATAAAAGGGCATTAAGTGTTTCAGCTTTCCTGTCGTTTGCTTATGACAATGGTGGTGTAGACTTCAGCATTTCTTTTCAGTTGGCCACTAGCAAAGCTTTGCCATGCACTTTAGCAGTGTTTCGTGCTCGCCCATGTTCTGAAGGTCATACGAATACTCTATTTTCTTAAATACAACCCATCCCTACATATAAATACGCCCCCCAACTAGAAACTGCGGAAAAAAGTAAGGAAGATCCCTGCCTACTAACGTGAAGCTGCATTTCTTGAATTTCTGCATTTCCGCGAAGTAGTGCCATGAAGCCAACTTCAGCACCAAAATTCATGTATAACCTAAACTTTGACTTTAGCTCCAAATTATCTGCATATTTCGTGCAGGTTATGCATGAGAAAATACATCAACTCTACAGCAAAATACCTCTGTGTTAGCGAGAGCACCATACAAAAAAACACCTGCACTTAGCAGCACAGGGTGAGTCATCATCCCCAGATTTTTTAAAGACTATAGTCTTTCTTGGGATACTTCAACACAGAAATTTTGATTTGTCTGTCTTTCTGTTTGTCTGTCTGTCACACGATTCAGCCACCCGGCCAAAGTTTAAGCACTTGCTGAACGCCCAGCCATCTTGAACTGGTGTCTGCGTTCATACTTGGGAACATCGTCGATCAAAAAGCAAATGTTACGCATATCTGAGGCGCAACATCAATACCTAACTATTAAGGTGGTGTGTTTCTTTACTAGAAAATACATAGATACGTAATTCTAAAGATCCTAGTGTTTCTTAGGCTGCACTGAAAATGCGACGCTATGCACGAAAAAGCCTGGCAGTGGCCCTGGGTTCCGCACAAGCTCATGTTTCCCGATGCCACTGCCAGATGGCGTCCATATCTCGCGCAGTGCCACCTCTATTTTATCAATGCCAGCCAGATGTGGCCGATTCAACATAGAGGAGGCGCTGTCTGAGGCAAGGCAAAACATAGTACGGCGGCAGAAGACTATCGTCTTTCGACGATATTTGCAGTGAAGCACGCAGATATGCGGCCAATTTTTTATAAGTTGTGTAGTCTATTCACGAAATTTTACGCGTCCCATCAATTTTGTTGTAGTGGAATTTGACTGGAATAGCGACAGTGTGACAATGGTTGAGACAAGGGCTGATGAAGCCACATTTTGAGAAGGTACTTTTACTTTTGCAACCCTGCACACGACTAGCACGGGGTCGTTGACAGGTGACAGCTTTCCTGGCACTAATGCACTGTGCCACTGCCAACCGACACCAATATGCTTGGTGTCATGTGAAATCTCACAAAAGTGAGCATGTGAAAAGACAACCCACCATTTTCAGACGTGTGGCAATAAGGTCAATTCTGTTCTGGTGAATCGAACATTTTGGCCTCCCAGTTAATTAAAGTGAACTTGTGTCAGCTGCTGAAGCAAGTACATGGGGCCTAGCAAAGAGTTCCACGATTTATTAAATGCAAAGCATTTCGTTGCGTACTGCAGGCACTTTTAGCCTACCCGCCTGCCCGCTTGCCCGCCCACCAGCCTGCCCGTCCGTCTGTCTGTCTAGCCGCCTATGTCTGGGTGCTCTCGTGATCACCCCCTTAACGTGGGGTAAGCCAAAATTTGTATGGGAGGGTAAGATAGTTTGACGTATATGACTCGCTGGTCATGGCATGAATAATGGAACAATCCCGTCGCCTACGTCGTCAAACCCTTTCCGCCAGACACATGTGGCAGATACCCGTACACCAAGGGCAGGTTGTACCACAGGTGATTGACAGTTTATCTCTACCCAGGAACGGCGAGAAGAGACATTGGTAATTTTAATGCGAGAGTGTTAAGAAAAAGCCGACATCGGCAGCGTTGACCCGACGAATGCAAAGAACAAATGTCCGGGTTCCAGCAGGAATCAAACTTCAGCATTCTGCGTGGCAATCAAGTGTTCTAGCACAGAGCCACGCCAGGTCTCGTAACTGCTTTTCAAATAGACCCTAATGTTCGTCGAACGTCAATTGTGGTTGCAGTGCTGGCTATCCAATTTTTAAACATTACATATGTACTCCTATGAAAGAGCCGTCACGTCGGGTTAATGTCAATTGTAGTTAAGTGCCATCCACTGAAGTTGATTTGTGTAGCAGTGTCCAGGGCTACCATCCTCGCGAGCACAAGCACTACATACCAGCTTACTGCTTCTGGTGTTCCTAATACCCATTTGCTGTTGGCATCGTTACGCAACTGTAAACAACTGGCTATATAATACATATGAGAGCGCTCAACATATGTCTGTGCGCACAACATTTGTACATGTCTTTAGTGTCATTTCGTAACGTTTCGCTCAATAAAAAAATTACAACACAGTCACCTTCTCTCCGCATGCTTCACATAACGTCGATTCCCAAGGTACGGGGGATCTGCCAAATTTTTAATTTTAGGGCTAGTGCGAATATTGGAGCACTTTGAATATTTGAACAAATATTACAGTATTTGAATTCCCTTCGATTCGAAATGAACAAATAGGTGTACATTAGTCCGCATGTAACCCCACTTGTAAAGGTGGTTTCACTGCAGTGGAAGGATGCTATACCGTGAATACACCTATCTAGGGGAAATCTGCACTGCCGTGAAGCCCCACTTCAAGATTAAATGAACATATTACCCTCACATCGATCTATAATTTTTTTCAGTTTAAAAGCCTGTTGTATTGGCTTATATGCGCTAAGTATAGTAAATTTTAAAACGTAATGTAACTTACAAGTTATCATTTTCACTCTTCTGGAAGTCAAATCCTGCTACTATTCAAAGTTGCTTCCACTTCCCTTTGAACCAAAAATAAGACATGTGCACATGCCTTGTTTCAATTAAAAAAAAGAAATAGTCCAGGTTAGTTGGGTCATAACACATATGCTTATTTTTCTTTATAATATGTGATATATACTACAGTAAAAGTTCGTTAATTCGAACTCGAAGGGGACTATAAAATTGTTCGAATTAGCGGGCTGACACTAGAATGAACGGATAGCGCACTATACTGCGCAGACAGAACCCAAAGAAGCCACCTCTGAACTCGGTATCGCGAATTAAGCGCTACTACACGTTTGTAGCAGGTGATTTCGTGAATTAAATTCATGGACCTCTAACAGCGAAAATAATTAATTGATCAGCGAATAATATGCCAGGAACAAGCATCAACATGCATTCATGTGAGCAGTGAGCCTTAATATTGAAACATCTGATGTCCCCAAACATGTTTATTGATGTCGCAGAGTTAATGCAATCAAAATTTAAATTAAAAGGCAGCTTCGCACTAATGGTGCCAAGCCTGAAGGAAGTGCAGAGCTGGGCAGCCTTTTTTGTTTCTCTTCGGCTTTCTTTTTGTTTCCTCCTATGTTTCTTTCTTTTTCTCCTTTTCCGTTTATTTCTGTCTGTTTTTCTTTCTATTTCTATTTATTTCTCCGTCTGTCTTCACCTATTTTTTTTCTTTCTTTCTCTTTCTATTTTCTTCCTATTTTTTCTCTTTCTCTCTCTTTTTGTTTTCGCGCTTGCTTCCATTTTTTGTATTTATATATGCACGGTTTTGCTTGCTTTATGCCAAGCGCATCTAAGTGATCATCATCAAGGCGCTCGAAGAACAAGAGGAAAAAGACAGCTCTTTGATGCGAGCGTGCACAAGCGACGGCGACAGCATACTACAGCATACGACAGCCTGGCTCCCTAAAGTGCTCCGCACTTAAAAGTAATTTGCATATGTTTGCGTCGCTTCTGTGGCGACTGACTCCATGAGCATCGCTTCCAGCACGGTCTAACACTGTGGCTTGCAGCTTGCCCAAGAGCTCCATCGCAGCCTCCAAATTCTTATCTGCTGAGAAATGCTGCTGTTTCGTTGATTTGCATCTCTAGTAGATTTGGTTTGGTTTGGTTTTGCAACACATTGTGATCTGGGCCAACTTCTGCGAGGAGCTATTCGCGACTCCAACTGAGCGCTAGCCACCTAGTGGCCGCGCCTGGAAATGCCATTAACAGGGTCAACCTTGAAAGAAGATATGTTATCACGTTGCGCGCACTGAGAAGTGGCCAAATAGTTCCTTTATTTTCACCATGCCGCATGCGCAAGCCTGAAAAAGAAGAAAGCGATGTCCAAAGACCATTGTTGTGTGCCGCAATGCATGGGATCGCGGTGGAAAGGTGGCCACGTATTGTTATATATCACTTCCCGAAGGATGCAGACGACGCGCGATGGAGAACGACGTAGATCAGAAACTTACGCATTGGAAAGAAGGTGACGAACACTATGGTGGTTTGTTCGACTCATTTTGCTCGCGACGACTTCATTCTCCCCGGTGAGTACACCATTATTTAGTGTGTGAGCATTCATATCACCATTCTGGCTTCTCAAAGAGCGGAGTATAGTTTCGTTTATATAAGCAAGCGCTTCAAGAAATTTGTTGCGTTATGTGTGTGAGTGTATTTTTCACGTATGCTTGTTTTCTGTGCAAGTCATAGTGCTACCCATTCTCAAGCTGCCACCCATGCCACACGCTGCTGTAATCCTTCGCCTCGAAAACTTTTGATTGCGCAAAAACGCACCCGCGAATATACATAAAGGATGGGTGTATGATAAAACTTGCTGCTGGGCGAGGTGGTTCATACTTGCAAGGAAATTATGGCTGCACACTAATAACACAAGCACACAGAAGACACGGACGAGCGCAAACTTCCACAGGTCTGTGTCTTCTGTGTCCTTGTGGTATTAGTGCGCAGCCATTATTTCCAAGGATGGGTGTACCTGACCGAAAAAATTTCTCACAACACCCCTAGCACTCACGTATGTTTCTTCCGCATGAACTGTAGTAGTGAAACCTGAAATATATTTCTTATGGACAAACGTACGGTATTTATGCCTGGGTTTGCTCTGCGTTGTATAGAGACGGTGCTGTGTTCTCATGAAACGCGGCGCGCTGACAGTTTAGGTTCGTCAGCTCGAAAGAAATGTAAGAGGAACAGCAAAAAGCGATTGCTCCAGCTTTAGGAGCGTTCGACTTGCGGGCGCATCGCTTGGTTCCTTTCCGATACAGTGCAGCACAACCTATGTTGGAACAGGCTTGTTTTCGAGTGATGCATTTATCACCATTCCACTGAATAAACGAATCGCTAATTTCCGGAAACCTAATGCTGTTAACTAAAAATAATTTACTTTGAGTAGTTACAAGTTACTTAAATTTATTAATACTTACGTACGGCTGACATTTTTTTGGGGTGGGGTGGGGTTCAACCATCCTGTACTTAAGTTTGTGCGTGCGTAGTGTGCGTGTATATACCGTATTTACTCGCGTAATGAACGCACTCGCATAATAAACGCACCCCCAACGTCAGTCATCAAAATTAGGATTTTTTGTTTCTCCCGCGTAATAAACGCACCCCCTACATTCACCCGCTGCAGTCCCTGCGAACCGACAGGTGGTGCCCCCCTTGCCCGTTGATCTTTTCCGTTTTTTATTATGCCGACCCACCTCGTTTCACTCCCTCCCCCCCTTCACCCGCAGCTGAGCGCAGTTATTTGTTTTTTTTTCTATCTGTGCGCGGCACGTCCCCTGTCTTTTTTGAATTGTCCGTGTGCCACAGCAAGATTCACAAACGGTGCGAGTGTAGAGACATCGCAGCTCAGAAACACACAGCGAGCGAAGGTCGCGAAACTGCCCGCGCCCACCAACGGTCGCTTCCTGCAAATATGAAACTTTAAGGCCCAACCACATGCACGCGATTTTCGAGCGACGGCCGCGACGGTGACATCATTTGCTGTCGCGAAGGGCCATCCGTCGCCGTCGCGACGCAGGCATGTCGCAGGTTTCTGGAAAACCAGATAAAATCGCTTGTCGCCCAGAAAAGAGCGTGACGATTGCCGCAACATGTTAGCACCCCTCAACCTCGCTTTGGTTGCAATTTGCTCTTCCATGCTTGTTATCCGCGCGTACTTCAAGGAACGCAAGATATAGGCTACCTTTTTTACAGTCACATCTCATGCGGAGAGCGACGCAGCGGCTGTATTTTGTCGGTAATCGTGTTATCGACGGTTTGTTTTGATGCTTCGGTGGTAGCTTGCTGAAATTGTGGTAGCTTGGTGCAATGTCAACGTAGTCATCGTGCGAGTTCGCCGCGGGGGCCACGGAGTTTGTAATGGGCGTTGTAGCGTACGCTTCCGGGCGCCCCTCGATATCACAGCAGATACCACTGTCGCGGTTAGACAAAAAATCGCGAAGAAAGAAAGCCGCGAAACGCTTTTATGGAGTGCGCAGGGACAGCTTGCAGAAGAAAGTGCCATCACCATCGAAGATGAGTGAAGTGCAATAAAGAAGAAGCTGTTTCCAAACAGTGTACGCTTATAGCAATTGCGGAAGGTTGAGCTACCTAACTTTTTTTTTTTTTTTGCATCACCGCATTTCTGCTCACCCCGAAAAAGTTTTCGTAAAATTTACCCCCGCATAATAAACGCACCCCCCAACTTTGCTTCGATTTTTCGGGAAAAAAAGTGCGTTCATTACGCGAGTATATACGGTATTATGTCATGCCTGCATAGCAAGCGTACTGCCAACACGAACAAGTGAGTGATCGGAAGCACACGACCTTGTTTATTAGAAACCTAATAACATGGATCGGCGAACGAAAAGAAAGGAGCACTCTTATTAGAAGCGAAACTACGATTTGCCTTATCTCAAGATACACTATAATGCCTTTTTTAGCGCAAAAAACGACACCACAAGAAAGGAGACGGAACACAGCGCTACTCTCAACTGTCATGGTTTATTGCGTCACTCCACTCTTTATAGCAACCAGATACCGGTAGGACATGCACCGTGCACACTATGCGCACAACCACCACACCTTGGACGCCTGAGCGCAATCATGAAAGCGAATCCAAAAAACAAAATTCAGAGGAAAACAAGGTAATGGAAGGCACGCTAATGCACTGCGACCCCAATGATTGAATGAAAAAAGCTTCTGATAATTCTCTGGCGGTGCTGTCACTGCTCTTCTTTAAGATAGTGGTTAGTCTAAACAAGGCTTGACAATTGCATTTTTTGCAGTGTTGAGCTAAATGTGAGCCTGTACCAGTCGGCAGGGATCGCTCATGTTCTTTAAGGCACTCATTCACACAGCGACCTGACTGACCTACATACACTTTGCCACAAGAGAGTGGAATCTTGTAGACCACCCCTACGCTGCACTCAACAAACTTCTGGTGTCTCTTATCACATTGCGGCTTTTTGTTTTCTTTACAAACACGCCTGCACAACATAGACAGTTTCCGGGGGGCAGAAAAAACAACCGGGATTTGGTACCTAGTGGCCACATTCTTAAGATTGTGAGCCACTTTATGGCAATACGGCACTACTACAGGCTTATTCTCTGTGTCGATTCTACACCTCTGGCGCTTGCCTTTCAGCTTCTGAAGCAACACTTCAGAGACCGACGTCACTACCACACTTGGGTAATTGTGGTGTGGTGTCGTTTTTTGCGCTAAAAAAGCATTATGGATTCTCACCAACTAGCCCGCCAACGCATTCTGTTGAACAAGATACACTAACCCAGGCATAGCTCGGTTCTGTAATCAAGTGAATGGCATGTGTATTCAGATTTTGACAGGACAACAGAACTTAATGGGACATGAAATCGGCAACACGACTCGCAGCGCAGAGTTCCCTCGAAAAATGTGAAGGCCTTGCCGGTGAAGGCCTGCCACTTGTGTGCTGCAGCAACGCAGCGCACATGTGCTTGCACATTTCGGAGAGGCCCACTACACATGAGCAGTTGCCTTCTTCAACCTCGGGCGCTGGACAGGGTCTTCAACTTGAAGTAAATCTGATGCGGTTCACCGAAGAGGCTCGATATTTGCTCGCACAGCACAACTATTTCCGCTGTTTCACTCGTGAAATCCTTTATGCCGATGAGAATGAGGCGGTTGGCAGTCGGCATCCTTTCGCCTTCGACGAAGCAACGCGATCCGACGCCACAATCAAGAAACTTTAGCACAGCGCCAAGCGAAAGTGCCGCGTTGACCCTGTTAAGTGTAGCCATCTTTGTTTTTTCGACCAGTGTTGCCAGCACATGAAGCGTTTTATGGAGTTGCGAATGAAAACCAGGGGCTCCCAGTTCGAATTAACCGTTGTGGATACCGACTCGGTCGAACTATCGGGAGTTTTTCCCCCATAGAAATAAACAGGGCTGTGCCGGGACCAGGGCGTCAGTTTGAATTAACGGTAAGTTCGAATGAACTGATTTCGAATTAACCAGCTTTTACTGCATTTGAATTCGATTCGAAATTATTTGACCAAATCACTATTCGCTTCGAACCTGAAATTTACTATTCGCACAAGTGTAATTATGTAATGTATTCTCATATTTTTTACAGTTATAACTATACCCATACAGGATGTTCTGTTCATTTCGAACAGCGCATAGAACGTTTAGGAAGAGATGAGACAACAGAGGCAAAGAGCGCTCATTGCCTCTGTTGTCTCGTCCCTTCCTAAACGTTCTACGCGCTCTTAACATTTCAAAATGAATCCACACCAACTTGCCCAAGCGTCAACCCTTTCAAGCATGTTCTGGTGTGAAATTCATGTTCTCGAAGACACTGACTTTATTTGCTTTTCCACTGCAGCCCATTTCTAAGCATGGTGATGTTGCACGAGATGCAAAAGTAAATGTTCTAGCACGCAAAATTAAATTTTGCCAACAGAATAGGCATGGCCTTTATCTTAGACATTCACAATTATGCAACAAAGGTTCTTGCAAAGCTGGCATGCTCAAATTCATCCAGAGTAGGCGAACAATTTTGGACGGTAGGAATGACTTGACAAAGGAATGGCTTGGTTTGAGTTCATTCACCCAATGTGAAAATATATATTAGGGTGCATTATAAGAGAACAGACCCTGATTTGACTCCCTCGTAGAAGTCGGAGTCCTGCATGAAGCGTTGGGAGAGACGGAACTCCATCTTGAGGGCGTCTTGAAGGGTGAGCCGAATGCCTTCTTCAAGAAGTTTGAAGGTGATCTTGAGAGACAGTGGTGACTGCAGAAAACAGACACAAACACCATACCGTCAGATTGAAGCGCCCCCTCTCTGCCAGAGCAACTCGAAATTACCGGAAATGTGGAAAGCAGGCACTTTACCAGAACAGCACCAAAAGAGCTTGGCGAAGCAGCAGTTACACCATATCGTGCCAGACGCTCTCTATGTGGGCATTTAGGCTTAGCTTTACGTTAGACATAACGAAGAACGTTGCGCAGTGCAAGTAAGAGGCATTTACTTTTATTGCAGAATATCAAAAACTTTTGCACGGCCGAATCCTCATTTATGTGAACACACCGTTTACAGTGCCAAGTGCCGATAGCTGTTGATGCTTGGCCACGTTGGCGACATTGTGGTACGCGGAGTGACTCGCGAACGAAAAAAATCAGTTTTCTACGTGTTATCGCCAGTTCCCCATCAATTAAGATAGACTATCGATGCCATGCTAAACTTTCAACGAGGGACACATGCGGCAGCACAGAGACTTTGGTTAAGCTGCATATAATCACAAAAAGCACATTGCTGAAATGGAGTGAATAGAGGGCACCGGCGGCATTATGGAAAAGCTCTAGCAGTGTTTGTTGAGACCAAGAATAATTTCGGGCCATAAACGGTACAATGCCGTGTCAACAGGTATACTTGTGAACTTTGGTGCAGTTGGAGCAATCTGTACTCGAATGTGCAAGTGTATCAAAATGGTCCAATTGCCGCAGTTGTACCACCACTGTGTATATAAATAGCTCGCTGTTAGTAAGCTGAGAAATGTACGGTCTATGGCGGAAGTCTTTTCGCGCCTGCGGAACAAGAGGTCGTAGGTTCGAGTCCCAGCGACGGAACTTTTTATTTTAGTTTTTTCTTTGCCATCTGTTAGTGTATATTCTACGTCATATCCGTGACGGAAATATGTCAGTGGAGCCCTGGTGGACCCCGGGATAAAACACTTTCGTGTTAAAAAAAGAAGAGAGGACAAAAGATTGTATGGGTGCTTTACTTTTGCCTCTCTTCCTTCTGTGTTGCTTGACTTCTATGGTGACAGGGTATTGATTGCTGATTTAAATATTTGAATGATTGCTGCATTAAGTATACTGCAAGCACGCAACGTGCTCTTGTGTTCCAACTAGAATGAATCACAAGTAAAAATATATGTGAATTTCATTTCCCAAACATTTCTTGCAATGGTGGCAAGAATTTCTTTCGCCATAATGCAGTTGGTTCAGGAGCAGTGATGCCAATTTAGCGGATTTTCCGCTAAATCTGGCGGATTTTTTTTATTTGATTCTGACGGGAAAAAAAATTTGTCTAGCGGCTAGCGGATTTCTTGACGGGCCATTTTCATACATAGCGGATTTCTGGCGGATGCCTCACGCAGTGCACTGATTCAAAATCGTCGGAAGCATTGCCGAGAAACTTAGAATACCTAACCAGCGAAACGTACTACTGGTTGACAAGATACCCTGCCCAGGTGAATTGCATACAAGAAGTTCCGCGGTCTGATGAATTGCGGCGATGAACCAATGAAAAGTTTGCTAGAGGGCAGGACGCGGTGGCTATCCCTCGTCGAAATAGCTATTTCAAGGATCGTAGACCAGTGGGCCGAATTGAAGATGCATTTGGAGATGGCTAGGCGCACTGAAAAGTGCTAAGAGGCATAACTGCTGTACGGTATGTACGAAAATCAGATCAATCTGGGGTACTTTCTTTTTTTGAGACCGATTCTGACAGATGTTCAGAGGTTAACAAAAGGCATTCGAGGTGATAGATGTGGATCAAACAAAGCTACCGAAAGACCTCATGACTTTGCTTTCAAGCTTGCTTCATAAAATCGTGATTCCGATAGAGAAGATGGACGTTCAGATGTCCAGACGTGAGGACCACTTTAACCCCAAGCCATATCTGGGGCTACTTCTTTGAGACGTACGTTGACAGCATGAAGGCTGAGAAGACCGACGGGTTCTCTCTCGCAGATGAAGCTGGGATGCGAGAAAGATGCATAAGGTTTATTACTACGTTGGTTGATCAAACCAGGCAGCGACTTCTCTTCATCACAGTTCTCCAGAAGACATCACTTTTGTCGGTCGAAAACACTTTTTGCGTCATGAAGGAGCCATTGATTATCTGCTGGAAGCAATGCCAGTGCCCCCGGAATCAATCGCAACGTTTAAAACCAGTGAAGAAAAATCACCCTGCTGCGCTGTGAAACATTGGAATTATGCTGCACCAACTAGCCCAACGCCCAACCTTAGTGAACATTTGCAACTTTTAACCTCATCAATGATGAGGTTGACGACAACCGTAGCACTGAAGCCTCTAGCATTCTAGTTACACTATTTGGAAGACTCTTTTATATGTTAGTTCAGCTCACATAGTTTGGGGGAGCCTTTAAGAATGATAAAGGTTTTTATCATACGAAATTTCACTGCTTCTTTTCAATAAAATAAGTCTTAGCGGGAAAGTTAGCGGATATGTTTTATGATCTAGCGGAATCTGGCGGATTTCTTATTCCTTTCTAGCGGATTTCTCACGCCCATCGATGGCAACACTGTTCAGGAGTTGGTCATAGTGGAAAGGAGAGGTTCGAATTATCGACTAGAATCAGAATCAGCATTTTCTTTGGTTGTCCACACTCTGTGCAACAAATTCTCTAATGCATAAAAAATTTCATAAAAAATTACAATGAATATAGGTTCCCTTGCAACACAGCAATTCGGGCGAGTTGGTAGAGCTTTATCACAAAACAGAGCACCCACATGAAGACCAGAAGGAAGTGGTCGTGTTGTAGGTTTCTTTCCGTAATGGAGTTACCACCTGGGGTTCTTTAAAAGGGCCCTGCAACACTTTTTCAGCATAATCAGAAAACACTGCTGATCGATAGTCGGGGCTCTTTGAGAGAATGCGAGCCAAACATTACAGTGCAGCATGCGGCCTAGAATTTACAATTAGTTTTTAAAGTCTGCTAGGAATTGTTCCCTGTTCTTTCTACTAATTATGCCATATACGCAAATGACCGCACCATATACCCCAATTCACGGCCATTGATTGATTTGAGCATCGTGGGCTGCATAGTTACTGCAGCCACCACAGGAGGGCGCCACGTGCCCTACACGTGATTGTGATCACATTGACAGCAAGCTGCGCGTTCAAAAAAAAAAAAGCAGACAGAAAAAGTGCTCAAGGTCATGACACGTGTGACGCAATTTCTTTTCCCCGTGCCATCCCTCCCGGCTTAGCATCCAGCGAGCTCGTCGAGACTAGAGAAGAGAGAAGGCAATTACAGCATGAAACAAATCTCTCTAACTCCGCTTGTACTTGACGAATTCTAAAAATTTTTGCGGCATTCAATTCGTGCGGCAATAAAATCCTTTAGTGAAGCCATTCGATGGTTACCTAAAAAAAGTGTTGCAAGGCCCCTTTAACCCGTGTCTAGTAAATATAAGTCCCCATTTATTTCCGTATTCGCCTCATTGATATTCGGCCGCCAACACCGCGATGAAACCTGTGATTTCAAGCTAAGTAGCACAATTACACGTTACTGCTGTCTGTATGTACGACCCTGTGCCATCTGTTTTTCTTTTTTTTTTGGTGTGTGTTTGTGTGCTGGAATTTCACAGTGGTGAGAAATTCCAGGTACACTGCTGAGGTTTGCATTTGTATTCAATTTTTTCATGAGAAAATTGTTTGTGCACTAAACAAGACACTAGCATCTCACTGACCTACAATACAATGACTGTGTTCAACCTGTTTGTTCCACAGTGTAACCAAATGATGCCTAGCTGCATGAATGGTGGGTGGACACATACCTTCAATAATCAAATTTGGGCTAGTTCGTTTTAATTTGAATACATTTTACCAGCGACAATAAGACAGGAATGAAGAAAGATGCACACAGGGAGCAATCGTCCTGCATGCAGCTTCCTTTGTCCCTGTCTTATTCCTGCCAGTAAAATGTATTCATGACGCATACCTCTTATATGAAAAGCAAAGACGGAACTTCCTACATCAGTATGCATGTATTTCGTCACAAATGACCATGTGGAAAGCCGTCAACACTGTCTTGAATCTCTTGCAAGCAATAAAAATCAAATGAAGAACATTCTCGCCATTTTGCTGAGTGTGGTGAGCTGTTCCTTGGCCCAGTCCGAGTTGTCCTTCTTGAGGTTCTCCATGATCTTCTCCACACTCGGGGCGTCAAAGGCGGCATTGATGCGACCCATGTATTTCTTGAGGATGAATTCCTTTCGGAAGTCAGCTTCACACTGCAACGATTAGTGTCCATCAACATCTCATGCGTGTTAAACTTTTGTCACTGAATGCATTCTAGTGCCATCTATCCTGGTGTCACTATGCTGTACATTAACAATATCAACTATTCCTGCTGTTGATGCATCAGCTGCCAAGCACCATCTAAATAATAGACCAAGCTTCCCCCCTTTTTTTCACTTAACTAGTATGGCTAGGATGTAGTGCTACCAAGTACTGACAAAGTCCAATTTTCCTGAATACCTAGCGATTGCAAAATTGTCCGAAAAAGCAGGCATCCCGAAAAAACAAATTCACTCGTTTTTGCTTTGCTCAAGTGGTTAAATAGACACAGCCACGTATGAAATAGCTCTCAAGGCCTGCAGGTACACTTATCAGGGAGTTTTGGTGCTCGTACAGGCTCACATGAATACATTCAGTACCTGCGTAGAATCTAGCCAAACCTTCATAGTTGCGCACAGCATGTCGCTTACTAAGCTCACACCGTCACTGCCAGGGTGCTTGCTGCACCAAACGCACATGTTTGCCTGGAGTGTTCCTCGTGTCCCCTCATTTCTTGACCGCATATGACTGCAGCGATAGCAAGCTGCTTCTCTTCCTCAAAGCAATGCATCTGTGCAGTGCACTTAGTGGTCTTGCCCAAAGAGGCAGCAATGAACAGTAGTGCAACACATTTGGGTAGTCGCAGGCAGTGCGTTCACCACTGCACTCGACCACGTGCCCTACCAGGCAGTTAACTGAAGGATTCAATTCTACTGGTACGGTTGCCACCTACCGTTGTCATGCCTCCATGCATTTCTGGCGCTTATAATGCATTTATGCATTTCTGGCGCTTAGTTTAAAACGGCCAATGTGATGTGCACAGACCTTCCTACACTTGTGGCACAGTTGAGGTGCCCACTGAGAAGCAAAGCCTGGCAACCAAATGAGAAGACTATGCAAACGAGGCCTGATCATGCTATCATGTTCTAGCTGTGCTACTGCAGTATCATGTCTAGTCTTGAAGGCAAAGCTGAAGCGTCCTCAAGCTTGCCTTTAGCATTAGAGGAGCACACATCGTATATTAAAACAACGAACCTTAAGCTTCGTAAACACTGGACCATTTTACAGCATAATGAACACCAATTTTGTTATTTCGGGATTCAACTGTTCACTACATGGCACCGTACCACAATGGTTGATATATCCACATCACTGCATGCCCCTTTCACAGTTCTGCAATGCTTACATCAGCTTTGCAAGAGCCATGTCAATGTATTCCAGTTGCACATCCGGTGAAAGGAAAAAAAAAAAAACCCCACATAAGCACAAGCGCATTCCAAAATGTAAGTTCACTGTCATAGCCGATGTACTGCCTGCCAGCACAGACTGATTGCGTAATCCTGTGATGTAAGCCGCAAGTTCTAGCAAGTGTCCAGACTTTGGCCTGTAAGAACCTCTGTACTTGGCACCACATGTGAAAATTTATAGTACGGCCCTTCCATCAAAGATTGACACTTCTAGAAGAGCTGTACATGCAATATAATAAAATAAACTCTATGGTGAGCATAATAAATTTTACATATTTGGGGCAGGTATACACACGAGTGGTGTGAAGACTGAGGAAGCAGTGGAGCTGGTGGTGTTGCCCTCCCTCTTTTCCCTCCTCTTCACCCTCACTTTCCATTACCATCCCTTGCTATACTATACTATAGTACATGGCTAGGGCAAGCACGACCAAGCATTTTCTAGAATTTATGAGTCATTGATCAGTCATTCAATGGCTATAGATTGGTTATCATGACATATCAGTCATGCATTTTTTGGATTAGGCTAAGCTCATCCAAGCGTTTTCTACAATATATTGGTTATTGATCAATTATCAATTAGCTATTGATTGGCTATCACTTGGCTTTGGCCTTGTATTTGGGCCATGCTAAGCACATCCAAGCTCTTTCTAGAATTTATTAGTTATTGACCAATTATCGATAAGATATTGATTATTTATTGATTGGCTATCACTAGGCATTGATGGCTATGCTAGGAGCTGCTTGGCACATATGTTTTCAGTGGTGCACACTGAGTTTTTACGAACTCCAGATGCAGAATGAAAAACTTACACCGCTCTGCTGTTAAAAAAAAAAAAACCTTTCAAACAAGCACATGGAAGAACCACATGCATATCGGCATAACTCGAAAGCAAACATGAAGTTGTAACCCCGCCGTAATGACTCTGACTTCTTGTTCGTCTTGCCATTACTGGGAGTACACGTTTTGATGCCGATCGTAAGTCAACACCCAAACTTCGGACTTTCAGGTTCGACCAAACTAACTTGGCCTACAATTATGAAATTTGCGACAAAAGCAAGTAACAAAGATTTGTGAGCCACTCCACTCTCGAAGATGGGTGACCAGCAAAGCTGTTCAGCACCTGACACAGAGGTGAAATGGCAGAGGGCAGTTCGGTGTCAAAGGCCAGGTTGTGGGTGTGCCCATCAATGTTCAGAACACTGCAGAGTCTATCGTGACACAGTGATGATGACAATGCCATCAAACTGCCCATTAAATAGGCCCTGCAACACTTTTCCAAGTATTAATCGAATGGCTTCATTCAAGAAGTTTATTGCCTTACGGATCGACTGCCGCAAAAATTTTTAGAATCTGTCAAGTATGAGCAAAGTGACAGGATTTGTCGCACGCTTTCTCTCTCCTTTCATAGAAGCGAGCGCGCTCACAGCTATGCAGCGGAGGGATGACAAGGGGGGCACGAGACTACGTCCATTTGTTAGTGCACATCATGACCTCAAGCACTCTCTTTTCTTTTTTCGAGTGCATGGCTTACCTTCAATGTGTTTGTGAGCGAGTGCGTGGGCATATCGCACCATCCTGTGGCAGCCACGGATAACTATGCAGCAACAATGCTCAAATCAGCCAATGGCTGTGTACTTTGGGTTTATGACGTGGTCATTTGGGCTTATGGCTTCATCTGCTAAGAGAAGAGGAGTGAATCCTAGCTGGTTTTTAGCATTAATCCTAATTTCCAGGCCACGTGCTGTGCTATAATGTTTGGCTTGTGCGTTATCGGGAGCCTCGACTATGATTGACAGCATTTTCTCACCATGCTGAAAAATTGCTGCAGGGCCCTTCAAAGGGGCCCTGCAACACTTCTCTTTCCCATTCCTGGCAATGCTACACTGTACATGCTTAAGCTATGGTTTACACTCTCATCTCCTCTTTTCCCTCCTCCTCACCCTCACTTCCATTTCTCACCCCCCTAACTAAACCTATACTATACAAGGCTATGCCATGCTTTATACTCTCCCCTCTTCCTTTCCTTCCGCCTCAGCCTCACTTCCCTTTTCCATTCTCTTGCTATACTATACAATCCATGGCTATGCTATGCTATGCTAGGAGCTGCTAGCCACATAAACGCTTTCTGTGGCTGGTCATGCGTATTGGTAGAACGAAAAGCTTAAACAGCTCCGTTGATAAAAGAATTTGCATAATCTTTCACTATGAAAAAAGCACCAGCTGCAACTGTAAACACTGTTTTGGGCTATATGCTATTGAGACCAGCCAAATCAGTGGGTTGTATGTTTATTTTGCCCGATATTCACCACTACTATCATGGGAGGAATGAGACAGACACTCAAAGCACATTTGCACCATCAACAGGCCTAGCGTCGCTGTGCTGTCTTTGTGTCAATGCATGGTCTGCACAGAGGATCAGAAAATTTTGCAAGACAACAATGGAAGCAAAATACCGTTGGAGCCGGCAGCAAGCAAATTGCTCAAGCTTACGCCTTCGAGCATTGCACGCATTGGTCATGTTACACAAAAATGTTCACCTGGTCTTGGTGTTTAATGAGGATCTTGTCAATGTCTGAGATGTTTGGTGTGGTCAATCGCATCAGGTCGCCTTCGATGTGCTCCATCTGTTCAGAAGGAAAGAAAAAAAAACAATACAGTGCACTCCCACTTGTACCAACGTCGGTTTAACGAATATTTCAGAATAATGAACTTTTAGAAAATCCCTGGCAGTGTTCCAATGTATCCTATGCAAAAATCTTTTACTTAAGGGGAGTTGCTACTTGAAAAAAAAAAATAAAATGTTTCTTTAATCTGCAGCCTAGGGCAATGAAATTTTTGATGTTTACATAGGCTTTTATGCTGATTTCATATATGTAATCAGTTTTATAATAAGTTGCATAGTTTTCGTTTTGTAGCGTGACAACGTGTAAAATATCGCTCTTTTTGGACACACCTTTTCTGCCACCAAACTTTTATGGTTCGGAGCCATTAATGGCTCATAGTGCTCCACATTAACTGTAGAATGCATATAACTAACGAGAATGTGTGTATAAGTCATTTTAGTGAACAAAAAAAATTATAATGTGAGAAGTCTTAATATGCTCAGCCCATACTATTGCTTATTTTAAGTTCATATTAATTATATAAGTTGTAGCAGGTTTTAAAGAAGATACTTCACTTTTCAAATGTTAAGGGATATGTGGGCAAAATTTCAGCCTGATCTGGTCATCAGAAGTACCAAAAACATGATGTCCAAACTCTAGCAGTTGGCCAAAATTGCATCTTGAGAAAAGCGCATTTTAAACGTATAAATGGAAGCTCACCTAGGTGGCAAAGATATGCTTTTTAAAATGATTTCTTCCATCATGACAGCTTGGGAATCATGGTCATTTTGAGCATGTGGTTTTGGTGAACTCCTTAAGCGAAATGCAGTGGCAAGCAGCCAGGTGACAATTTCCAGCAGAGACTAGACAATGAGCTCATTTAGTTTTTTATAGCCACCTTGCGCTCTTTAAAGGGCCAGTAAACAGGCTCCGACCTTTTTTTTTACCCCCCCCAAGCAAGCTTGCCAATTCATACAGTAGGCCATGGCGATCGCATTTTCCGAATATTACAGCGCCGCGCACCGCGCAGACCCTCCATTTCTAAAAACAATTCCCGTGCTTTTTTCTTTATGACCAATCACCCTCGGACGTGCAGTGACGCAAACCTGCCCAAAGACAACTTGATGTACCACTAAGCTCGTCGATTGGTCCTTTGTGCTACGAAACGGCGCCTTGGCCCTGTTGTGATGCAGTTCTGGCCGTGCAGTCCGCATTTTCATTTTCCTGTGCTGCCCTCTGCTGTTTAGTAGAGCCCGAGACTACTGGGAGAAACGGTATTGCCAGAATGAAAGCCTCCAAGATAGAGGCGTCTCGCTACTTCCCCGCTAGGGGAAGGGCGCTCCTCGAACCGCGCTACTATGACACGTACTCATGTGGGGGAAGCCCTACTTGGTCGTTGGTCACGCGCTGATGACGTATCGTTGTGCCGTGTCACGTCGCCAAAGTGGGCGGAGTCACAACGACAGGCTACGCCTTCCCTATGGCGGAGAAGGGTGGAAAGGCTGCGCGAAAATTTGAAAGCAGCTGAGACGGATGTTCTAACCCTGTAACTTCCTTATTATAGCACGCATTCGCAAAATTCTTGCGGCAGCATGTTCACATAGCAATAGTGCGCATATTTCTCTTCAGAACAATTTTTGGACCTTGGGGTTGTTTACTGGCCCTTTAAGAGCGATTGAGGCAGGTTCAAATCCCATATATCTAGCAAAGGCTGTAGGATATATTAAAAAGTGGCGAGAGTTCGTGTCACAGCAGCAAGCTGTGCCAGAGGCAGCACACAGAACCGTACTCTCTGGACAGCTTTGTCTCTTTTTGCACTTTAAGGACGCTAGTTGAAATAAAAGAACTACAATTCTACAGAAAATAAAATTGCATTTCATGCTTTTGACTTGACATCTGTTGTGCCAAATGCTGTTCCGTTTTCTAGCGAATATTCAGTTTAGCGAACTTTTAGTTAAGTGAACTATTTCTTCGGGTCTCTTGAAGTTCACTCAAGTGAGAGTTCACTGTAAGAACACTTTTTTTTGCTAATGTACATAATTACACTGCAATCCAAAACAGTACACCTTGTGCTAATTATACTTAATGTTACCAAATGTGAGACGAAAGGTAATTTCTGTAAAATGCCGAGCAAGCGCCCTCTCTAATTCACTGCTTATTTCACGTTTTCCCGCCGTTCCGGGAAAGCCAGGATCAAACTTAGTGCAAGGCCTCCATGAATATTTTCAGGGTCCCGCGAGCGAAAGCATGACCTTCGCGATCTGTAATTCAGCATGGTATCTATGACGATGTAGTCAGCAAAAGTAAGGCCTCTGAGATCAGTGTTAGTTGCTTAGTGCTGTAGTGTTGGCTTATCATCGGAGGCGCTTCCGTGCCATGCTTCCCGTGGTATAATCATCATCATCATCATTTATCATCCCTCAAGACTTGGGCATTACATGGGGGGGGGGGGGGGTAGCAAAATAAATAAATAAATAAATAAATATATACAGTAAAACCCCGTTAATTAGGAGTTCACGGGACCGGAGAAAATGTCCGAATTAACTGAGGGTACGAATTATCGCGAGTACGTTCAAAACACTTGAAAAATGTTTCCTACACCATCAGACTTTTATTTCTTTAAAAAATTGGTGATCGCGGTTTGCTTCGCGGAGACAATGTGCGAGGAAGTCACAATTTTGCGGAGTTCCTGCAGGTGACGCACTGTCCGAGGAAACCATGCAAATGTCCTCTAAAACGGCCAACTGGCCCAACGTTAAAGTTTCACAGTTCCCCATAGACGCTTGCTCTCCTGAGTGGATGCGACGGCCGACGCAAGAACTAGCGGCGCTGCTGTGCCATCTTGCTTCATGCCTCACGTGTCGTGAGAAACGCGCAACGCGTCGCAAGCACCTACTCCGCGCGCGTCCTAGCTCGCGGCGGCAGGTGCGTTGCCTCCGCGATGAGCTTCGGCAATGCGCCATTGGGAGCAACGCTGCGTTGCCGTAGCCGATCCCGGTGGCCATGGTATAGCCATGGCAAGCGAAGCAAAATGGAACAGCAGCGCCGCAAGTTCATGCGTCGGCCGCGTGTGCCGGCTCGTGAGCGGAGCTGCGAAACTGAACGCGCAGCTGTCGTCGCGCGGAGCAGACGAAGCAGCGACAGAGGGTGTGTTTCAATCACGACCTACTCTATAAACTTCCGACCTGCTCACCGGCGCGAACCCCTACGGCGGCGCGCGGACCAGAAAATTGACGTATAGGGACCTGAAGGTGCCGCCAGGTGCCGCTAGGACTTACCCCCATAGCAGACGATGCGCCGTCGTTTACACTGAGCGCGCGGCGCGGTCCTCGTGCACTAGTGCGCGCGTTCTTGTTAGTTTTTTTTTTAGTTTGTAACGCGTGGACTGACTAATTCACGGGGTTTAAAATCTCGAGGCAACACAGTGGTCATAATAAGCACCGTAGTGGAGTGGGATTGATGTTGATCGTCTGACGGAAAACCAAAACGTCTGAGCGCTTTTGAATTTCGCGTCCATCTAAGTGCGGGCGGCGGGAGCGCTTAGGCAGCAAAACCAAACTAACATGATATACAAAGAATTAAGTGGAGAATTCAACCGTTATATTTCCTATTTCATTTCGCACAGCGGCGCTCCACATCAGCTGAGGAAAAGTAATTCAGGGGCTGATGGTACATCTTGAAATAGGAATTTTTCCATGGCACTCGATTTACCCTGTTGTACTTACGCTGTCGCCTAAGTCATTAGGACCTGCCCATTGCCGCTGCAAAAACTAGCGTTTCAAGACATACCGTTATCATACTGCTCAGATGTAAAAGGAGCGTGAGGATCGGCACGTTATAACTGCCTGGGTCTAGCGACGTTGAAGGGGTACTGACACAAAATTTCGTGGCCGAGACAGCCTGTGGGTTCAATTCCCGTGAACATGTGTATATCATCCGCAAAATATCAACAGCGAATATAGCTTGCAAGGTATTTTAAATTAATTTTGAAGTTTGTGTGAGTGATCGACTCCCTCGCGCTACTGACACCATCAGAGGTGACCCTAGGTGACCCCCCCTACTTCCCACACGTGACCACGCTGCAACAAGTTATGATGACGTCATAGCCGCCATTTTCTTTTGCCGCGTTTGTTCCAGCAGTCTATACTTCTCGGCGGCTGGTCGCGAGTCCGTGGCAGCGGCGCACGCGTTGAAAGTTTTGTGTTTGGCGGCCTTGCTGTCCCGTTTCCTATTCGAAAGGACTTCTTGATGCAGACTGTGTGGAAGTGCGTCACAGTTCTGTGTGCTGACGTGATCGAGAGCTGCGCACGCTAGGTAGTGATAGTTGCACCCGGCGGCTTGTCTTTTTTCGAGCTCTCTCAAACCGAAACTGGTCGGTAATGAGGAGCCTGTAATTAAATATCTGTCGCGCACTGCAGCAAACGAGGTGCCGTGTTATCACTAACAGACCCCCCCAGCAACACATTGCAGCAAAAAAAACGCGAGGCCAAAGTTTTTGTGTCAGTACCCCTTTAAGGCGACGTAGCAAGAGGCCCTTGCAACAGAGTCGTCGGCTTATCGCTACGTTGCTACAACAACTATTCGTGCCAACAATATTTTCAAAACGTCCAGCATCTTTAGTTCCCGCGGTTACAATCAGTTGAAGCATCGATGCACTTCCACTGGCATTACGGCGTATCTCACATCGGCGGTGCCTCCACGCTTTCTCGTCACTGCTGGTATGTACATCGTATTAACAATGCGCCTCAAATAAAAGTGTTACGAGACAAACCCAACTTAACCAGCCGCTCTTCCTATCGCTTTATGTGCACGACTATTCACTTTGCACTGTCACTCTTTCTTCCACAAAATTTTATATCTGTCAACACACTACTGTTTGCAAAGCTATATGAACTACACAGCTACCCTACTATGCATACACTGCTGATGAAAGGCTACATATCCAAATTTCTTGGTTGACATCACGCACATAATACATCCTGTGATGTAAATACCTGCGGGGCCTGTAGCTCTCCTTACATAGCTGGTAGAAATGAAAACTCTCCTTAAACTTTCAACGCCTTACGGTGCGGAAAGTTTAAGGAGAGTTCCTTGACAAGGGTTTCTTGTTCAAAAGCTTCTTTTTGGCATGCGCCTCAGTTAAATTATTTGTGAAGTTAGCCAGGAAAAGGCCTCATGAATTTCCGAATAATTAAATTAGCGATGACTGATATGTGTGAAGTGCTCTCACTCATGCTGTAGTCAAACATTGGATTCTTTATAAGTGCAGGGAGCACTATGCTGGCAAACTCCTGCAATGGTTTTGGCCCTTTCACAAGGACAGCAGTCACTCCAGCTGCTGTACTCTCAAGTAGGCTCACGAAGCCAACGAACGGCAATGTGGGATTTCGATGACAGGAAACTCGTGGAACGATATTCCAGTCGACCGGCGCCCGCTCAACGTGCAGAAAGGGACGCAGCAGTATACCATCGCAGAAAATGGTATTATACTGCTGCCGTCCCTTGACACTGTCGCTGACCTATGTAGTCACTGATGACATGCAATAATTTCACAAAGGAACGCCTATCGCTAGTACCATACAAGCAGACCAGGCGTGAGCGGTGATTGAGAGGCTGTGAGAGCGTGCCGAGAGCGAAGTAGCCGCTGACGAGATGAGGGTGAGTTGTAGCGCCACGGCGCGCTGTGGCAGTTTAGTTGACTAAAAAAAACTAAACAAACAAAAGCAAATCCGGCGACAGGGGGAGCGCGCCGGTGAGCAGGTTCGGAAGTTTTATAGAGTAGGCCATGGTTTCAATACTCCCCATAGACGGCAAAATAGACAGCTAAGTGGACAGCGGCCATCTTAAACCCATTCCAATTCTCGAGTAGCCGGCAAAATACGATGCAGGCTACTTTGCTGTCCAAACAAGATGGCGGCTCTGGGGTGCTATCGCGGAACAATTCTATTCCTTTTTCTATTATTTTCGCCGCCATTAGCTGTCTGTGATTGGTCGAAGCGTCTGTCCATCAAGCAGCCGTAAAAAAGCGTGACGTCAAAATGACGTTTACACACAACGGGAGCCGGCGTCGCGCGTTCCCGCCCACTGCTGACGTAAGCTTCGACGTCACGCGGAAAAGAATTGGAATAGAAAAAGGAATCGTTCCGCGATAGCACCCCAGTTTTCCAACTGCCTTCCATCTAGTAACGCCGGTTTGCCGGTTGCTGATGACAGTAGCGATGCGCCTTTCAATTGGTTGAAAACCAGCGCCATGCTTTTTTTTTTTTTTTTGTGCCTCCGAGATGCAGAGCTCATTCCTACTTCGTTTTAAATCTCGGAGGCCACGATCCGATCTCGGAAGTTTTAGTAGGTGCGCCGTCGATTTCGGACCCGAAGCGCGGCCGCGGCGCAATCTGCTGCTGCTTCCCCGTCGTGACCCGACCTACCCGACTTCGATCGAATCTGTCCGAATTAATGAGAGTTTTCAATCATAGAACAATGAGCATTTTGGACGGGACCAGACGCTGCGGCCGAATTAACCGAAATTCCGAATTAACGGGGGTCGAATTAAGGAGATTTTACTGTGTATATATATATATACACATACACACATTTCCACGATAACATGCCTTTTTGTCAGTCATATTCCTTTACAAAGGAATATCACTGACAAAAATGCATGTTAGCTGTTAGCAGGGCTGGGCAGTATCGAAGATACATGTATCTGAGATACTATCTGAGATACTCTTTGGGTATCTTGTATCTGTATCGCGATACGTCTCGCAAGACGAGTATCTGTATCTGTATTTCCGATACATCCAATAATGTATCGTGTATCTTAAGATACAAGATACTGCTATCGCAGCACTACCATGCGAAACAATAATCGCTAACTGAACTCCGGTTCTCAAGTTGGCACTGGTGCCACCCTGCTACTGGAATAAAACAAAGGGCAGTGACATAATTTTATCTTCCCACACAGTTCACCAGTGAGGGTAGGTGAGGAGGTGTGCGCGACCCTTTTGGTCAGGCAGAGCAACATAACAGCGCTCGCGCAGTCTCGACAGAAACAAGTGCGCGAACACAGACGTTCGCGCGCTTTCCGACGTGCCTATCGTTTTCCCTTTTTAGTTGTGCCGGTGCCATGACACTTACCCTTAGCCACTTACCAGTGCCGCGTACCACAATGCGTGCGGCGATGATCGTACATATTATGATGCCGCTCTCCTGCGTGGTACTTCAGTACAAAATCTCAAGCACGGGGTTGCTTTGCATCTCGCAACTTTCACACATCAGCGTTTCGAAGGATCTTGTGGATGTCAGTTTGAATTACATGCGATTGACTTATGCACAAATAAGTTTCTAGCTATATCAGCACCGTTACCAGTGATATATCTAATAAAACATTTTTTTTTTAATATCTGGGGTTTTACGTCCCAAAACCACGATATGATTATGAGAGACGCCGTAGTGGTGGACTCCGGAAATTTCGACCATCTGGTGTTCTTTAACATGCACTGACATCGCACAGTACACTGTGCAGTACACAGTACACTGTGTATACTCTACCATTTCGCCTCCATCGAAATGTGACCGCCACGGCCGGGATCGAACCCGCGACCTTCGGGTCAGCAGCCGAGCACCGTAGCCACTGTTCCACCGAGGCGGACAGATCTAATAAAACAAGCGTTTACATATCAGACGATATCTTGGTGTACCACATCATTTTCTTCCTGCTATTTCTATTCTAAGAGCTCTTGAAATCATATGATTGTTAGTACAAGTACTTTCTTAGTGGTCCTTCTTTTGCATCCCATACATTACCTAGTGCTCTGAACCGTTCCTTTTTTCGGTCTGGTGACTGCAATGTGTCTTTTCTAAAGTGCAGCCAAAATAAGCTCTCTCTTTTGTCGTTATTTTTAACTGCCCGCTTTATTTCTACTACTGCTTACTGTTGTTTTTCTTTTTTTAGGCCTCCCTATTTTTTTAACTCTTACTAATTGCCAGGTAATCGGAGCTATAGGTGGCAATAGCGTGAATAGCGACCTTGTTCTGCGATGATTTGTGCAACTATACTGCCACGCATTCTCATTTTTTCATTTTGGTGTAATCGGGTTTAAGCTAAAAAACAAAAAAAACTTATCACCGCTCGGCGCAAGCCGCGCCGCAATGTTTCGGACTCCTCGAGACTGTCTCAGATTGTTCTGTTAAGATAACGCGCAAATCCTGCCGCGGCGGCCGCATTTCGATAGAGGTGAAATGCTACAGGCGCATGCACTCACATTTAATTGCACCTTAAAGAACACCAGATGGTCGAAATTTCCGGTGTGTTCCCCCCCCACCCATAATCTCCCATGCTCCCCCCATAATGATATCATGGTTTTGGGACGTAAAAACTCAACAATTATTATTAGGATTACGCGCAGTACGCGCGTACTCTAGTTCATTCGGGAGCTTATGCCAGCACCAGCGATAACGCTGGAAGGTGCCATCGCTCATGTATAAAACCAGACGAGTTCTGCCGATGATCAGATTACCGAAGGCCGACGACATTTAGCGGTGTTTGCGTCTGCCTCTTTCTCGTGTCCCGTGCTTTTGCTGGCTTTCTTCAAGTATCATGAACCAACTGGCCCAGATTTTAACTCTTCGACATTTATTGCCGCTATCAGAATACAGCGCGCTTTGCTTTTACTTCGAGTTCCTTAGTTTTCTTGGCACAAGTTAGCCCAATAAAGAGGTTCGTCTCTATGAGAGTCACTGCCGCTTTCTTCATGGTCACAACCACGTGAGAATACAATAGGTCTGAGGCGTTTCTGGGGTGCACATGTTCTCTCCTTGAAGAAAAATTGATTGCACGTTTGCGAGTATATAGATAACGAAAGCTTTGCGCCAGCAGATAAGGACATTATGGAAAGTAATCACAGTTATATGTGCTCTAAGTATACACAATGCATCACAAAAAAGTGGTACTACCAGCATTGTTGCTGCTGTATACCGGTAATTCGGTATTGCATAAACGGTCTTTTATGGACAACGTAGAACTGCACACCGTTATTTGCGCCATCGTGCGAAGGCTTCTTATTGAAGCCCGTATGGTTGATGACAACTCGATAGCTCGACGGCAAGCTCCGCAGCGACTCCCATCAATTACAGAAATGACAAGCAAGAACCGCTGTCGGCTAAGGGTCTAAAGAGCTGTCCTGTTAAGCAGCTAAAACAGACTTTAATAAGTTTTTTCGGAAGTAAACTAATGCACTTTGACCAAGGAGGACAATACTTTTGATATACTAACCGACATTTTATTAAAATGAAATGAAATTGGTCACAAAGGAGACCTTTTTTTTTGCATAGGCGTTCGCTGCTACGTTATGGGGGGCTCTATAACAACAAATTTGCGAATGTATCGAAGTATCTTAAGATACAATTGGCAAGTATCGTATCGGATACAATTGTTGCGGTAGTATCTTGTATCTGTATCTCCAATACTTCTTGCCTGAGTATCTTGTATCGTATCGCGATACAATTTTAGAGTATCTTTGCCCAGCCCTGGCTGTTAGTAGACTGCTACGAGAGCAAAAATAAAATCAAGAAAGGCACATGCTATGCATTTCCGCATATGCTTAAAAAATATTTGCATTGTGGTTTCACAAGCAAAAAAAAAAAAAAAGCCCGAAAGGGAAGAAAGAAAACAACAACATAGGATGTGCTCACAAAATTTTTCTGTACTGGATTTGGAAGCAATATCTACAAGGAGTGGTTACTCTATACACTGTTATGGAAGCGAGGACAATGGATTGATATCACTTTAGAGGCACAATTTTCAGGAACGAATAAAAAGGCACAGGGCAAAATATTCAATATAAATCTGGAAAAAGGAGCAGCTGCAAAATAAGCTTCCAGTCTCATACTTGAGTCGGTCAAGTAAAGGTGTCTGCGGTTGATCAATTTAATTCTGCCGAGTGAGCTGATACTAAATGCCTGAATTTTGGAACTGTCACGATGATGGACGGAAAGCGATTCGGACGGATGATTCGGAAAACGAGTTCCATTCTTCTAGGGCCAAGGGTAGGAAAGACTTGCTGAATGCGTTTGTAGAGCTAGTTATACGCTGCACACTCATGGAATTGAAAAGCTGACGTGATGTTCGTGCAGGCGATATTAAAATGGAGGTTTGAAGGTCAGGACGATTGTGATGCAAGGTTATGAAACAGTGCCAGCCGCAGTGTCTTTCGTCTCTGCACTAAAGAGTCGAGACCGATAAATTACTTGATGGTACTAATGCAGACCCAGCAACTCTATTCAGAGCTGATGAAGCGATTCTGGATGCTTTCTAGTAATTCAATTAAGTAATTTTGACGTGTGCTCCATATAGCGCAGGCATATTTCAGTTTAGGTCAGAGGTATACCTCATAGGCGAGTTTTCGGAAGCAATTAGGGGATAAAGAAAGAGAGCGTTTAATGAAGCTAAGTGTTTTCAATGTGTCTGCTACTAATTTCGTGATGTGTTCGGACCAGTTGAGCTTGTCAGTGATAAGGACACCTAGATAGTGGTACGAATCAACACATGAAAGGGTTGTGCAGTTTAAAGCATATGCATAATTTAAGGCGGAATGCTTTTGCGACACTTGCATGCTCTTACATTTGGCTACATTTAGCTTCATCAGCCAGAGGGCGCACCAAGTTTCTATTACATCAAGGTCTCTCTGCAGAAGTTTCTGGTCAGTGGCAGAAGTTATGCAACGATAAAGAACGCACTCGTCCGCAAAGAGGTGAATCGTGGGCGAAATACCACTAGGAAAGTCGTTTATGAAGACTAAAAATGAAAGTGGTCCGAAGACAGAGCCTTCAGGTACACCTGAAATAACTTGGGATAAATTGGAGTGGTGGTTGCCAATAAGAGTAAACTGAGTGCAGTCTGAAAGGAACGAAGAAATCCAGGAAGGGATCTAAGGATAGGGAGTAAAGTTTAGCCATCACACGTTGATGTGGGACATGGCCAAAGGCTTTAAAAAAATCTAAGTAGATAACATCAGTCTGGAATAAAGAATCTTTTAAAGGGGCCCTCCAACACTATTCAACCCCCCCATTTTTTACTCGTGGGTTGTGTAGACTGAAGTACAGAGATTAATGCAGCAATAATGGCAGTGATAACGGCATGCAGTCCTAAGTTATTCGGTTCAGAAAATTAAAAATACAAGAAAAAAATTACTACCCTCAACTCAATTTTCGCGGGGTCACCTGACCACACTTCACTCACCCTGTGACGTCGGAGGGCTGCCCCAATGAAATGAGCTGGAAGCGCCTACGTAGGGGAAGCCCGCACACCATTGTTGCTTGTCCTTTCCAACGTAATTTTGACATCGTCGCCATAGTAACAAACGTGGTGCCTGACTTGTCAGTACGTGAGCGGGCGCTACTGTTTCGAAGTGAGGTATTTTCTGCTGCTGTTTACAACATTCCATGTCACTCCCTCCTCTCATTCTGAGACCCTTCGCGAGTTGTTCGGTGAGCTGCCCGACAAACTACAAGGGTGCATTGCACCCCTTCAACAACAATCAAGAGCGTACCGCGCGTGCGAAAGAGGCAGCTCGCAAATGCACAGAAGCAAGAAGAGGGAAGAGAGAGAGAGGGAAGCCTTTCGTATGGACATCCAACCCGCGCAAGCCGAAAATCCAGAGGCGAAATGGTAGCCAGCGTCTCTATCGTGCTTTGTAGTCGTAGTGATCTTTTTTTTTTTGGTGTTGCCGCGTCTGTTTGGGGTTCACAGTGATGTGATTGACCAAAGCCACTTTGGCACAGCTCCTAGAGCCACAAAAATCTCCTTTTGGAGCAGCATAACAACCGTTTGGAGCTGTTACTGCCCGCACATTTTCGGACGCAAATATTCAAGGCTAAGCCGGAGCAGTTGCAACACATGTCAAACGACATCCGTATATGCACGCATGTGCGCATGTTCCTTTGTAGTACTCCTACACATGAAATTAGGTCACTGCTCTTCACTTTCCTGCAGACATCCCCAAGTTTGTTAAGTCCAGTCAGCTTAAGCCACCTAACACTTCCCAGGAATTCACTTGGTATTTGTAATTGACTCTGGCTTTCCTTTATGCTTTATTACGATACTGGATGCACAAGCATGAGGAAGTGGGAGTTCGTATTTACATTTGACAAGCTGTTTGACATGTACAGTACTCAAGGATTCAAATAAGACAGCAGATTTGTTGGAACAGCCATCGGTATTCGCTATTTCTCGAGATAACGCGTCTTGTTGCGACTGATGTGGTCTCTAAAGATAATGTTTGGTTTCATCTACCAGTTCAAGTCAAAATTAAACCGATGTGACTCAAACTGAAGACGGTGGAAATGAAAGTATGCGCTATACTTAGCCCTAAATTGTCCTATTTCAATCCGTGAGTACTGTACATGTACAGTTGCCGAGGCCGAGAAGCCCAGTCGAGGTATGCCGGAATACTGAGACACCATGCTTTCTCAGCAGAGTAACAGTCACTATATCAGGCCTGCAGCCAAGGTAGTGCCCTAGAGCCTCCCCGTCCCCCCCCACCGAAGTTCGGATGGAGGGGGGGTGTTTTACAAGGAACAAAAAATAATGAAAGTAGGTGTTTTTCAAGGCCTACAACAAGTGCACCCCTCCCCCCAACCACCAAATAAAAAAAAATTCCGGGCTATGGGCCTGCACTGCACAGCACGTGGTATTGTTCATAAAGTCTGCCCATTGTATAGCCTTAAAACATAGATTCCTGCATGAAATATTTTAGAAGCAAACTAGAACAACTAGCACTACAAATTAAAAAAAAAGTAAATAAACGGTCGGTTCACTATGCACATACTGAATTACTGTGTCTTATTACAGTCAATCAAGTAAGACTGTCGTCCAAGAACATCTAGGTCACTATTACTTTTCTCTGACCATAGCCACAACCGTTACAAATTATTTTATTGAACTCATTAATGTTATCTCACAGTATGGTCTAGTAGTAATAGAAAACTAACGCAGTAAGTTTCGCAGTAAGGGCGAGTTGAAATTGTTTGGAAGGCATGTGCCCAGCAACTACTTCAACAACATAGCACTTTCCTGTCTACTGCAATGACCACTCGAAATTGCAGGGATAACATATGGATTTCGAGCGTCTGTCGTCTCGTTTTTCATCGAAAGAACGCAAAAACGACATCTTGGTGCATGCTTGGCGCAAATAATGAATATTTTGCCAAGATGTAGCAGGATGTAGCAGGTTTCGCCTCTTGGCGCAGTGTGGCACAATTGGCACAGCTATTACATCACTGGGTTCAATGAAAAAGGACAGAAAAGAAAAATGAAACACAGTAATCTCGGTTCTGATGGCACGCCACGGTCTCTTCCAACGTTACATTTATCCAATCATAGCTTGCAGCCATCCGTCGTCATTTCCGCCCGCAACAGTTCTGGCGAGCGCCACTACGTGCTGATGGGGTCGACAGTGATGTAGTGATTTGATGTCGTCATTAAAATACTAAATCATTTGATATCGGCGCTCAGACCTATGCTAAAATTATCCCCAGCCATCACTCTACGCAAAACACAAATAAAAATAGGTGCTTCAAAAGAGTTAGAGGGCCCCTTTAAGCTAAGGTCAGTGGTGAACTCGTAAAGCTGGGTATCGCAAGAAGATCCAGAGGAATCCATGTTACTTGGGAAAAAAGAAAGAATTTTCGTCAAGGTGAGAAGTGACTTGTCAGTAAATGACATGTTTTAGCATCTAGCAAAGAATACACGTTAATGAGTTTGGTCGGTAGTTCGATGGATCAGAACGATCGCCTGCTTTGAAAACCGCAATGCACTTGCTTAATTTCCAATCACCTAGAAATGGAAGAAGCAAAATCGCGTTGCCATTGTGTTTCTTGTGCTTCTGGAATCGTTTTCGTAATGCACTGTGCCATGATCGAGAGCGAGAAGACTTCCGAGGTGGTCCAGAAGCACTCAGTTTTCTTTTAAAAGTCGTGACAGCTTTGCTGATGCGGTCTTAAATTTTGTTGACCTTCTGGGAAAGCCCACCCCCCTACACTGCCGCTAATTTAGACTTGCTGAAGGGTGGGGTTGGGGGGAGGGGTCTTGCTCGGGATATTACAGTACACACAAGCACCATCACTGGAAGCAATGGTGTTGCTGTCACTCATTCATCAATAGTTGGTTCATGTGACATTAGCTTGCACATCAATGATGCTCGCACAGCATGCAGTGAGCAGTCTTTTTGCATGATTTATTATCGTCAATCACAATTACTTGCTGCACACAAACTTCAGGAGTACCGTACATCCATCATATTTTTAAATTAAATCACACATGAAACACTTGATTTTAAAAATCTTGACTTGAAATGAAAAGGCTTGGTAGCCAGACTAAAGCAAGCTAGACAGACAGAAGATGAGCTTGCCTGCTAACTCAAAGCAATACTAGCACAATTTTCACTCATCTGTAGCAAAACTTCCTGAATCGCGCGGTGTGGTACAGGGTTTTATTTTTCGGTGCAAATGGCAGCCCATGGAGCAGGATGCCACAGGAAAGCTCAAATGGAGCACAATGGTGCAAATGGAGCAGCAATTCCACCTCAGCTGTCCCCGACTCCAGAGACAACCCTATCTCCTCACCCTCTGAGACGATGAAAAATGTGTGGCGATGCGGCCCTTGAGGACGTCCCAGCCAATCATTCGCTGTCCGGTCAAGCCCAGGTAGAGGCCCAGCTTTCCAGGTAGCCGTGGCAACACATAGCTGCCGCCGACATCGGGGAAAAAGCCTGCATGGGAGAGAAAGCATAGCCAACCACACCTGACTAAGAATGTCAAAGCAAGAGTTTAAAGAAATACCGGTGCACATCTTAAGGTTCCAGAATCTCTGTTAGTACATCACTTTCTAAATGCATCTGATAAATGGATAATAGCAAGTAAGCTTGGGAGCTCATCACTAGAGACCGGATTTTAGGCAAATGCTTATTTTGTTCCTTGCATTCCTATCGTGCCACTTCGATATATGAGCATGAATCAGAGGTTAAGAAGGGCTTTTATAGTGTTTTTATAGTGCCTATAAATGCCTATTTTCGACATTAGTGCCTAAATGCATATAAAGTGCCTGTAAATACCTATTTTCAAAATCGGCGCTTATATGAACACTGTTTAAGCTCAAATTTCGATTTCAAGTGCGGTTTGAGACCGTTATTTATGTCACAGGGCAACATTAACCTTTCCGAACACTATGGAGTTCAACCAACTTCCGAAAAACAACCGCTAGCAGCAGTGAAATGGGACGCGGAGACCACCATACGCCACAACCCACAGCGCTGACATGGCGCGAGCGGTTGGAGAAGGAGGAGGAGAGATTGAGGAAAGGAAAATATGCTGTTTCTGCAGCCCTAAATTGGAGCACGTTTCAGCGTCTGCAGGGGAATGGGGAGAGAGAAGGAGAGGGGAGTGGCAGCCATGGCCGAGGATGCGGCGAGTGGCTTCTATACAGACGGTTGTCCAGTGTCCCGCCCTGAAGATCTGGGTGTGGTGGGGGGGGGGAAGGGAACAGGAGGTGCCTCTGTGTAGCCGCGGGAAGGTGGAGAACGAATGCAAAACCACGGAGAGCCATCAGGGGAAAGAAGAGGGTGTATCAAAAGAAAAAAAAATGTGATGTGCACGCGGCTTTTGTTTTGTTTGTAATTTACTTCTTAAAAGGGCCCCTCACCAGGTCACATAAGAAATTGTAGTTGGACGCTGGAAGTTGTTGCATGCCAAATGAAGTGTGTTGTATCACAATAATTTTTCAAATTGGTTCGTTACGAGCCACGAAACCATGATGCGGGAGGCAAGCTTGAAACCCTTGCCACTCGCCCCGCGTAGCCATCGCATGCCCAATTCCTTCCCTGCCCTTTTCAGTATAGGAGCCGGAGGATCACATGACGCATGCGCATCAACACCTATTGCGCACGCAAGGTCACGTGCGCATGACGTGCTCGAGCCTGCTCGTGCATGTACGCCGTCAATGTTGCGTCATTTCGGCGTTCTCAATAGTTTATTGCCTGTTTCTGTGGGATGAATCCCTCAGTGCGCATACGTTTGGAGAAGCTGGCACGGATCATGTACCCTTACCACGATACACCGCGTCGCATCGCTGGAACTGCTGTCAGAGACGATGCACAAAAAACACACCAAGCGTTGTCAGGGCTGGCACCGGCACAACGCGGGAACGACGAGAAGATGAACGCATGCGAAACGGAGGCCAATTAGTGTATAGCATCTCGCTGCCATTCAAAATAAAAAAAGTAAATGCGCGCTCACAATCCGTCAGTGTGTTTTATTCTCTCAGCTTTCATTAATCTGCTCAACAACAGGTTACACAAATTACCCATGTCACCCCGAATAATTCTCGCAATGTCACGTGCTACGCTCTCAATCAGGCCCTATAGCCAGGAAACAAGACATTTTTCGTCTGGTTTTCTGAATATAGCCAGCATTTAACCAGGACCTGATTAAGAATGTACGGTGAGCGACGTCAGAGCACCAATGTCTACATAAAGGAACGACATAGAAGCAGGACCATTCCTTGTTGTACGTCACCCCCCACCATCTTGGGGCGCGCGCCCGCGAGAAAGGCAAGTGGCGTTCAGTTTGAAATTTCACGCCTTTCCGCGACGCGTAGAGTTGCAATACTTGGCAGACGTGATCGTGAGCGCCCAGTACATGCATTACACATGTCAGCTCAAAATGCTCAAACTTGGTGAGGGGCCCTTTAAGGTGTTCACCGACAGGAGAGAAATTGACCCTACGCGATTGGACCTGGCTAATACGAGGCATCGCTCCTTTCTGGTCTTATAGCGGTCTGGCTATCGGCTCCTGTGCTGCCCTTCTCTGCCATGACGCAAAGAAAGAGACGCAAAAGTGTGTTGATTCGACGCTGGACACTTGATTCACCATGTTAGACAATAAAAGGAAAGAACGTGTTCTGCGAACGTGCGGGAAATGCATGGTGATGTTCGACCGTTGGTGCCTTTGGGCCTATCATATAAACAATAACACCGGACTTTAAGGAAAGCCAGCCAGCGAACTAGTAAGAACATTCTATTGTAACCGTGAGGCAAAGGTTGCCAGACTGAGTTTAGAGCTACAAGTCAGACCTTTTGCTGGTTTTGCAGTTTGTTGGCTTAAATAATGTGCATTTCTCATGTGTAGTTATCTTCAGAGTGTGCTGTGAGTTTTCTTTGGAATTTATGGCATGTGATGAAACCTTATGCACTGTGCCATCTTGCGTCACTCAATCCAGCTCATAAATACCAGTACCCGCGAGACCAGTGACTTCCAGAAGCTTGAAACTTTCACACGTATAGATGGACTAGTGCGAGTACAATGGCAAACACTCACCGATTGCGGTCTCAGGCATGGCAAACACTGTTCTCTCCGTTGCCACACGAAAGGTGCCATGAACTGAAAGTCCCACACCCTGCAGGATGAAACAACGAGGCACCCACATGTCACGACACTTAAAAAAGCATTACTGCTGCAAGACGGGAATTACCATATTTACTCGCGTAATGAACTCACTCGCATAATAAACGCACCCCCCAACTTCAGTCGTCAAAATTTGGACTTTTTTTTTCTCCCGCATAATAAACGCACCCCCCTACATTCATCCACTGCAGTCCCGCGAACCGACAAGTGGCCCTCCTTGCCCATTGATCTTTTCCGTTTTTTATTATGCCGACCCCACTCGCTTCGCCCCCCCCCCTCCTTCGCCCGCAGCCGTGCGCAGTTCTTTGTTTTTTTATCTGTGCGCGGCACGTCCCGTCTTTTTGAATTATCCGTGCGCCACAGCAGGATTCACAAACGGTGCGAGTGTAGACACATCGTGGCTCACAAGCACACAGTGAAGCAAAGGTCACAAAACTGCCTGCGCCAACTAACGGTCGCTTCCTGCAAATACGAAACTTTGAGGCCCAACCACATGCATGCGATTTTCGAGCAACAGCGACAGGATTTTCTGTTGCGAAGGGCCATCCGTCGCCGTCACAGGCATGTCGCAGTTTTCTGGAAAACCAGAAAAATTCGCTTGTCGCCCAGAAAAGAGCGTCACGATTCTCATAACATGGTGGCACCAAGGATCCTCACTTCAGTTGCAATTTGCTCTTCATGCTTGTTATCCGCGCGTACTTCAAGGATCGCGAGATATAGGCTACCTTTTTAAAGTCACATCTCACGCGGAGAGCGAGGCAGCGGCTGTATTTTGTTGTTAATCTTGTTAGCGACGGTCTGTTTTGATGCTTGGGTGGTAGCTTGCTGCAATGGCGGTAGCTTGCTGCAATGTCAACGTCGTCATCGTGCGAGTTTGCCACAGAGTCAACGGAGTTTGCAAAGTGCGTCGGTGCGTCGTAGCGTACGCTGTGTACACTTCCGGCCGCCCCTCAAGATCACAGCAGATACCACTGTCGCGGGTAAACAAAAGATTGCGAAAAAAGAAAGCCGCGAAATGCTTTTATGGATTGTGCGGGGACAGCTTGCAGAAGATAGCACCATCAAACACCGAAGATGAGTGAAGTGCAATAAAGAAGCTGTTTCCAAACAGCGTACCCGTATGTTAATTACGAAAGGTTAAGCTACCTAACTTTTTTTTTTTTTGCGCATTACCGAATTTTTTGCTCATCCCGAAAAAGTTTTCGTAAAATTTACCCCGCATAATAAACGCACCCCCCCAACTTTGATTCAATTTTTCGGAAAAAAAAGTGCGTTCATTACGCGAGTATATACGGTAAACAGCAACATACAGCAGAATGTCGGCGATAAAAATTTCAAGGGGAAGCAAAAATATTTGCATCACCAAAAATGAGCAAAATACATTTTCAAACCACGATAAACACACAAAACATTTATTTCCATCAAAATAACGTGCATACGTCTTTGTGGGAGTTACGTAAACAGACGAAAATGGGTTGGTGCAGCTGGCTGCCACGAATGCACGTGTAAGAGCTTTGTGTGAGGCCAACTGAAAACTAAGAGCCATAAGTCCGCTCCACCATAGTAGCAAGCGAAGAATGACAGGAAGATTGAAACTCCTTCATGCCCTTTTACAACTTTAGTGCCCTGCTTAAGCCGCATACCTTTGGAGAGCGTAGTCGCTACCGATGATCACATTGATATCGACTGTGGTTTCATGCGCTACGGTTGCAGAAAACGGTAGTTTTGTTTTCAATCCGTGTGTGCGGGCCGCGCACATGCCTCCATAACTACGTTGTTGCTATGATTGTGTCTTCTATCGTTTTATCCTCCGCGGTTGTGGCAAGCAATGTCTCTTCTACTCGGCGAACAACGATGTGCTTGTACTTTCCGAATTTTGTCATCGGCATATGTGATCATGTAGATAGCACTTGTGCTTTTGTCCGCCGTGGTTGTGGCGAGCAAAGTCTCTTTTACTCAGTGAGCATCGGATGCTCATGAACTTTCGGAATTTTGTCGTCTGCATATGTGATCGCGTCGATAGTGCCTGCGGTCTTGTTCACAGCGGTTGTGGAAAGCAACGTCTCTTTTACTCGGTGAGCATCGGATGCTCATGTATTTTCGGAATTTTGTCGTCGGCATATGTTATCACGTTGATAGTGCCTGCGGTCTTGTTCACAGCGGTTGTGGCAAGCAACGTCTCTTTTACTAAGTGAGCATCGGATGCGCATGTACTTTTGGAATTTTGTCGTCGGCATATGTGATCGCGTCGATAGTGCCTGCGGTCTTGTTCACAGCGGTTGTAGCGAGCAAGGTCTCTTTTACTCAGTGAGCATCGGATGCTCATGTACTTTCGGAATTTTGTCGTCGGCATATGTGATCGCGTCGATAGTGCCTGCGGTCTTGTTCACAGCGGTTGTGGCAAGCAACGTCTCTTTTACTCGGTGAGCATTGGATGCACATGTATTTTCGGAATTTTGTCGTCGGCATATGTGATCGCGTCGATAGTGCCTGCGGTCTTGTTCACAGCGGTTGTGGAAAGCAACGTCTCTTTTACTCGGTGAGCATCGGATGCTCATGTATTTTCGGAATTTTGTCGTCGGCATATGTGATCACGTCGATAGTGCCTGCGGTCTTGTTCACAGCGGTTGTAGCGAGCAACGTCTCTTTTACTAAGTGAGCATCGGATGCGCATGTACTTTTGGAATTTTGTCGTCGGCATATGTGATCGCGTCGATAGTGCCTGCGGTCTTGTTCACAGCGGTTGTGGCAAACCAGGTCTCTTTTACTCGGTGAGCGTCGGATGCTCATGTACTTTCGGAATTTTGTCGTCGGCATATGTGATCGCATCGATAGTGCCTGCGGTCTTGTTCACAGCGGTTGTGGCAAGCAAGGTCTCTTTTACTCAGTGAGCATCGGATGCGCATGTACTTTTGGAATTTTGTCGTCGGCATATGTGATCGCGTCGATAGTGCCTGCGGTCTTGTTCACAGCGGTTGTAGCGAGCAAGGTCTCTTTTACTCAGTGAGCATCGGATGCTCATGTACTTTCGGAATTTTGTCGTCGGCATATGTGATCGCGTCGATAGTGCCTGCGGTCTTGTTCACAGCGGTTGTAGCGAGCAAGGTCTCTTTTACTCAGTGAGCATCGGATGCTCATGTACTTTCGGAATTTTGTCGTCGGCATATGTGATCGCGTCGATAGTGCCTGCGGTCTTGTTCACAGCGGTTGTGGCAAGCAACGTCTCTTTTACTCGGTGAGCATTGGATGCACATGTATTTTCGGAATTTTGTCGTCGGCATATGTGATCACGTCGATAGTGCCTGCGGTCTTGTTCACAGCGGTTGTAGCGAGCAAGGTCTCTTTTACTCAGTGAGCATCGGATGCGCATGTACTTTCGGAATTTCGTTGTCGGGATATGTTATCGCGTTGATAGTGCCTGCGGTCTTGTTCACAGCGGTTGTGGCAAGCAATGTCTCTTTTACTAAGTGAGCATCGGATGCGCATGTACTTTTGGAATTTTGTCGTCGGCATATGTGATCGCGTCGATAGTGCCTGCGGTCTTGTTCACAGCGGTTGTGGCAAACCAGGTCTCTTTTACTCAGTGAGCATCGGATGCGCATGTACTTTTGGAATTTCGTTGTCGGGATATGTGATCGCGTCGATAGTGCCTGCGGTCTTGTTCACAGCGGTTGTAGCGAGCAAGGTCTCTTTTACTCAGTGAGCATCGGATGCTCATGTACTTTCGGAATTTTGTCGTCGGCATATGTGATCGCGTCGATAGTGCCTGCGGTCTTGTTCACAGCGGTTGTGGCAAGCAACGTCTCTTTTACTCAAGTGAGCATCGGATGCACATGTACTTTTGGAATTTTGTCGTCGGCATATGTGATCGCGTCGATAGTGCCTGCGGTCTTGTTCACAGCGGTTGTGGCAAGCAACGTCTCTTTTACTAAGTGAGCATCGGATGCGCATGTACTTTTGGAATTTTGTCGTCGGCATATGTGATCGCGTCGATAGTGCCTGCGGTCTTGTTCACAGCGGTTGTGGCAAACCAGGTCTCTTTTACTCGGTGAGCATCGGATGCTCATGTACTTTCGGAATTTTGTCGTCGGCATATGTGATCGCGTCGATAGTGCCTGCGGTCTTGTTCACAGCGGTTGTGGCAAGCAAGGTCTCTTTTACTCAGTGAGCATTGGATGCACATGTATTTTCGGAATTTTGTCGTCGGCATATGTGATCGCGTCGATAGTGCCTGCGGTCTTGTTCACAGCGGTTGTAGCGAGCAAGGTCTCTTTTACTCAGTGAGCATCGGATGCGCATGTACTTTTGGAATTTCGTTGTCGGGATATGTGATCGCGTCGATAGTGCCTGCGGTCTTGTTCACAGCGGTTGTGGCAAGCAACGTCTCTTTTACTCGGTGAGCATTGGATGCACATGTATTTTCGGAATTTTGTCGTCGGCATATGTGATCACGTCGATAGTGCCTGCGGTCTTGTTCACAGCGGTTGTAGCGAGCAAGGTCTCTTTTACTCAGTGAGCATCGGATGCGCATGTACTTTTGGAATTTCGTTGTCGGGATATGTGATCGCGTCGATAGTGCCTGCGGTCTTGTTCACAGCGGTTGTGGCAAGCAACGTCTCTTTTACTCGGTGAGCATTGGATGCACATGTATTTTCGGAATTTTGTCGTCGGCATATGTGATCACGTCGATAGTGCCTGCGGTCTTGTTCACAGCGGTTGTAGCGAGCAATGTCTCTTTTACTCAGTGAGCATCGGATGCGCATGTACTTTCGGAATTTCGTTGTCGGGATATGTGATCGCGTCGATAGTGCCTGCGGTCTTGTTCACAGCGGTTGTAGCGGGCAAGGTCTCTCTTTTACTCAGTGAGGATCGGATGTGCATGTACTTTCGGAATTTCGTTGTCGGGATATGTGATCGCGTCGATAGTGCCTGCGGTCTTGTTCCACAGCGGTTGTGGAAAGCAACGTCTCTTTTACTCGGTGAGCATCGGATGCTCATGTACTTTCGGAATTTCGTTGTCAGCATATGTGATCGCGTCGATAGTGCCTGCAGGTCTTGCTTCACAGCGGTTGTGGCAAGCAACGTCTCTTTTAATTGGTGAGCATTGGATGCACATGTATTTTCGGAATTTTGTCGTCGGCATATGTGATCACGTCGATAGTGCCTGCGGTCTTGTTCACAGCGGTTGTGGCAAACCAGGTCTCTTTTACTCAGTGAGCATCGGATGCGCATGTACTTTCGGAATTTCGTTGTCGGGATATGTGATCACGTCGATAGTGCCTGCGGTCTTGTTCACAGCGGTTGTAGCGAGCAAGGTCTCTTTTACTCAGTGAGCATCGGATGCTCATGTACTTTCGGAATTTTGTCGTCGGCATATGTGATCGCGTCGATAGTGCCTGCGGTCTTGTTCACAGCGGTTGTGGCAAGCAACGTCTCTTTTACTCGGTGAGCATTGGATGCACATGTATTTTCGGAATTTTGTCGTCGGCATATGTGATCACGTCGATAGTGCCTGCGGTCTTGTTCACAGCGGTTGTAGCGAGCAAGGTCTCTTTTACTCAGTGAGCATCGGATGCGCATGTACTTTCGGAATTTCGTTGTCGGGATATGTGATCGCGTCGATAGTGCCTGCGGTCTTGTTCACAGCGGTTGTAGCGAGCAAGGTCTCTTTTACTCAGTGAGCATCGGATGCTCATGTACTTTCGGAATTTTGTCGTCGGCATATGTGATCGCGTCGATAGTGCCTGCGGTCTTGTTCACAGCGGTTGTGGCAAACCAGGTCTCTTTTACTCAGTGAGCATCGGATGCGCATGTACTTTCGGAATTTCGTTGTCGGGATATGTGATCGCGTCGATAGTGCCTGCGGTCTTGTTCACAGCGGTTGTAGCGAGCAAGGTCTCTTTTACTCAGTGAGCATCGGATGCTCATGTACTTTCGGAATTTTGTCGTCGGCATATGTGATCGCGTCGATAGTGCCTGCGGTCTTGTTCACAGCGGTTGTGGCAAGCAACGTCTCTTTTACTCGGTGAGCATTGGATGCACATGTATTTTCGGAATTTTGTCGTCTGCATATGTGATCGCGTCGATAGTGCCTGCGGTCTTGTTCACAGCGGTTGTGGAAAGCAACATCTCTTTTACGCGGTGAGCATCGGATGCTCATGTATTTTCGGAATTTTGTCGTCGGCATATGTGATCACGTCGATAGTGCCTGCGGTCTTGTTCACTGTCACGTATTATCTCGGGAGCGCTTGCAGTGGATAGGATTGAGAGAGACACGGAAGTCGGAGGTGGCACCGCAAACACATTTTATGAAACTAACCAACGCCAAACCTCACACAAAGTTTCACACACACAAAAAATAGATACACCTCAGCTAAATACAACAATACTCAAAAATCGAATTCGTACAGCGAATTCTTAAGCTAAAGTATAGCCCACTTCAGTTACTTCGGTTTCTAACTGCCGCAGCAGTCCGGCCACACTGGCATCTCGGTTGCGTCCGAGTTGGAACGTTCTTACTTGTGCGACGGTCGACGCGGCGGTTTGTTCACAGCGGTTGTGGCGAATGATAACCACAGTCCCGACTGTGAGTGCGCTGGCCGTGTGCGTACTTCTGGAGCACGCTGCTAAACGCCGTCACTCCATGGTTTTGGTACCACAGTCGGTATCACTCGTCGCGACACAGAAAAGTGTTTGCAACATCCAAAATTTGGCCCAGTGGGCACAATGGAATTCGGCCAGGAAATTTTACGCATTCGTACCAGACTGAAATTCGTATCAGCCAGGATTTGTACCGAGATTCCACTGTAGTGTGAAATCTATATGGTTGCTTGAACCTGCTAAACAAAGATGTTTGTTCCGGTGCATTCAAAAGATTTCATTTTCAGTTCTGTAACCATTAAAGTCGAACCCCTTTATAAGAGACACTGATGTAAGAGACAAATGGGTTTAAGAGACACCAGTGTGCCTCCATTGCTATAAGGGTTGATAAGAAAATGCATTAATGGTACCCTGCTTATAAGAGACTCCTGATATAAAAGACAAGCATTGCTCCCCAGTGCATGTCTCTTATAAAGGGATTCAACTGTACAATAATTATAGAGAACCAGGTTTAATTTGCACAAACTCTATAGTGCTCCTTAACTGAAGCTAAAAATGAAAGACAACTTGCTGCTGGCAAGTCGCCTTTTTGTTCACTTTAATTTCTTTACATTTCTTTACATTTACATTACAATTTACATTTCTTTACGTAACTGGCAACCCTAAAAATGGGGTCATCCTCCCTATTTCGCTTTTTTTTTTTTGTTTTTAAAATTCATGTTTTGCCTGTGATTCACATTACTTCTGCTTGAATATACCTGTGGCTTAACCGTAATGCCCTTGATGAAAGGCCTTCAGTCCTATGTTGAATTCAAAAAAAAATATCAACAATGCCACCAAGTATATCTTCAGCAAGGAAAGCTCTGGAAGAGTTATAGGATCACCATGGTCAGTGGAAATAAAATGACGACATAGGAGAATGCATATGCTATGCCACAAATTGCTTAATGGTGCTAGACAGCTTTTCTGTTTTTACTTGCTGCCTACGTCTATATGTGCACCTGCTGAACAAAAACTATTACTGCTGAAATGAATCTACACTATGTGCATAAATAGAAGGGCGATACTGACCAATTTGCTGCACAACAAAGCTTACAGTGGGAGTTGCTTGGAAGATGAAAAAAATCACAAAAACACACTTTCTCACATGTTGTCTCAACTCCAAAAAGAAAGCAGGCTACATCAGTAGTGACTTACCCCACCCATGGTGACACCATCCACAAGAGCAACGTACGGGACGGTCAGACTAGCTGTGAGATGTAACAAAAAAAAGAACACAACTCGCGGTTAATAAAGGTTTCCTTTAAAAAAAAAAAAAGAAAATGAAGCGCACTCAGGAATCTATCAAAGCTTTTTCAAACGTACAGAGCAGCATTCAATGTAGCAATTCCTTACTACATCAATGTTTCCAAAACACTATAGAATAGCTTAACTGTACTAGATACAAAAGCTTGTGTTGGAAAAGTCCAGCCTTGCTGAGAATTTCTTGTGCTGAGCCATGCTCCTGAGTTTTCCCACTTTTTGAAGTGCTTCACAAACAAACATTGGCACGAGTCCAATGAGATTCATTTTATGCAATGCTTGCTAGACATAAACAAAGAAAAAACGAACGCTTGGGCTTCATCCTCAATGTGATAGCGTAAATGGACCTGTTCGTATTGCCTTCTCATTCGCTTCCCAGCAGACAAATGCATGCCTACTGCAAGTGCAGTTGCAAAGTGCCCACTACACCATAATTCATCATTACGCAAATTAGTGGAGTCCCCATTTCGTGCCTATAAGGCAATACACACACCTATGCAGCTGCACACTTTGTTGATGCTGCTGCTGCTGATGATTAATTGCACCTGAGTGCTTTGTGATAAGTTGGCCTCTACACCACCCACGAGATGTGTAATTCACATGGTGTGATCCTACGTTTCTACCATGCAATATTACATTATTTAATGTGACTCCTCTCACTATACATGTATTATAAGTTTCTTTTGAAAACAGTTACAAGCACTGACAGGGCTCTGTGGTGGAAAACCTGAAGGCCACGCAGAGTGTCTCGGTTTGATTCTGGCTTGAACTGATCATTTTTATTATTTCCATCCATCACGCCGACGCCAAAACCGAAATTTCTATGACGTGGGCTCTTTAACACTATTGCATTAAGAAAGAAGGGCAGGCAGCTACAGTGCGATGCAGTCACAAGATAAGCCGAGAGATAAGAAGTGGGAGAAGGTCGATTTTTAATTGCACCTGAGTGCTTTGTGATAAGTTGGCCTCTACACCACCCACGAGATGTGTAATTCACATGGTGTGATCCTACGTTTCTACCATGCAATATTACATTATTTAATGTGACTCCTCTCACTATACATGTATTATAAGTTTCTTTTGAAAACAGTTACAAGCACTGACAGGGCTCTGTGGTGGAAAACCTGAAGGCCACGCAGAGTGTCTCGGTTTGATTCTGGCTTGAACTGATCATTTTTATTATTTCCATCCATCACGCCGACGCCGAAACCGAAATTTCTATGACGTGGGCTCTTTAACATTATTGCATTAAGAAAGAAGGGCAGGCAGCTACAGTGCGATGCAGTCACAAGATAAGCCGAGAGATAAGAAGTGGGAGAAGGTCGATTTTTAATTGCACCTGAGTGCTTTGTGATAAGTTGGCCTCTACACCACCCACGAGATGTGTAATTCACATGGTGTGATCCTACGTTTCTGCCATGCAATATTACATTATTTAATGTGACTCCTCTCACTATACATGTATTATAAGTTTCTTTTGAAAACAGTTACAAGCACTGACAGCGCTCTGTGGTGGAAAACCTGAAGGCCACGCAGAGTGTCTCGGTTTGATTCTGGCTTGAACTGATCATTTTTATTATTTCCATCCATCACGCCGACGCCGAAACCGAAATTTCTATGACGTGGGCTCTTTAACACTATTGCATTAAGAAAGAAGGGCAGGCAGCTACAGTGCGATGCAGTCACAAGATAAGCCGAGAGATAAGAAGTGGGAGAAGGTCGATTTTTAATTGCACCTGAGTGCTTTGTGATAAGTTGGCCTCTACACCACCCACGAGATGTGTAATTCACATGGTGTGATCCTACGTTTCTGCCATGCAATATTACATTATTTAATGTGACTCCTCTCACTATACATGTATTATAAGTTTCTTTTGAAAACAGTTACAAGCACTGACAGCGCTCTGTGGTGGAAAACCTGAAGGCCACGCAGAGTGTCTCGGTTTGATTCTGGCTTGAACTGATCATTTTTATTATTTCCATCCATCACGCCAACGCCAAAACCGAAATTTCTATGACGTGGGCTCTTTAACACTATTGCATTAAGAAAGAAGGGCAGGCAGCTACAGTGCGATGCAGTCACAAGATAAGCCGAGAGATAAGAAGTGGGAGAAGGTCGATTTTTAATTGCACCTGAGTGCTTTGTGATAAGTTGGCCTCTACACCACCCACGAGATGTGTAATTCACATGGTGTGATCCTACGTTTCTGCCATGCAATATTACATTATTTAATGTGACTCCTCTCACTATACATGTATTATAAGTTTCTTTTGAAAACAGTTACAAGCACTGACAGGGCTCTGTGGTGGAAAACCTGAAGGCCACGCAGAGTGTCTCGGTTTGATTCTGGCTTGAACTGATCATTTTTATTATTTCCATCCATCACGCCGACGCCGAAACCGAAATTTCTATGACGTGGGCTCTTTAACATTATTGCATTAAGAAAGAAGGGCAGGCAGCTACAGTGCGATGCAGTCACAAGATAAGCCGAGAGATAAGAAGTGGGAGAAGGTCGATTTTTAATTGCACCTGAGTGCTTTGTGATAAGTTGGCCTCTACACCACCCACGAGATGTGTAATTCACATGGTGTGATCCTACGTTTCTGCCATGCAATATTACATTATTTAATGTGACTCCTCTCACTATACATGTATTATAAGTTTCTTTTGAAAACAGTTACAAGCACTGACAGCGCTCTGTGGTGGAAAACCTGAAGGCCACGCAGAGTGTCTCGGTTTGATTCTGGCTTGAACTGATCATTTTTATTATTTCCATCCATCACGCCGACGCCGAAACCGAAATTTCTATGACGTGGGCTCTTTAACACTATTGCATTAAGAAAGAAGGGCAGGCAGCTACAGTGCGATGCAGTCACAAGATAAGCCGAGAGATAAGAAGTGGGAGAAGGTCGATTTTTAATTGCACCTGAGTGCTTTGTGATAAGTTGGCCTCTACACCACCCACGAGATGTGTAATTCACATGGTGTGATCCTACGTTTCTGCCATGCAATATTACATTATTTAATGTGACTCCTCTCACTATACATGTATTATAAGTTTCTTTTGAAAACAGTTACAAGCACTGACAGCGCTCTGTGGTGGAAAACCTGAAGGCCACGCAGAGTGTCTCGGTTTGATTCTGGCTTGAACTGATCATTTTTATTATTTCCATCCATCACGCCAACGCCAAAACCGAAATTTCTATGACGTGGGCTCTTTAACACTATTGCATTAAGAAAGAAGGGCAGGCAGCTACAGTGCGATGCAGTCACAAGATAAGCCGAGAGATAAGAAGTGGGAGAAGGTCGATTTTTAATTGCACCTGAGTGCTTTGTGATAAGTTGGCCTCTACACCACCCACGAGATGTGTAATTCACATGGTGTGATCCTACGTTTCTGCCATGCAATATTACATTATTTAATGTGACTCCTCTCACTATACATGTATTATAAGTTTCTTTTGAAAACAGTTACAAGCACTGACAGCGCTCTGTGGTGGAAAACCTGAAGGCCACGCAGAGTGTCTCGGTTTGATTCTGGCTTGAACTGATCATTTTTATTATTTCCATCCATCACGCCGACGCCAAAACCGAAATTTCTATGACGTGGGCTCTTTAACACTATTGCATTAAGAAAGAAGGGCAGGCAGCTACAGTGCGATGCAGTCACAAGATAAGCCGAGAGATAAGAAGTGGGAGAAGGTCGATTTTTAATTGCACCTGAGTGCTTTGTGATAAGTTGGCCTCTACACCACCCACGAGATGTGTAATTCACATGGTGTGATCCTACGTTTCTGCCATGCAATATTACATTATTTAATGTGACTCCTCTCACTATACATGTATTATAAGTTTCTTTTGAAAACAGTTACAAGCACTGACAGCGCTCCGTGGTGGAAAACCTGAAGGCCACGCAGAGTGTCTCGGTTTGATTCTGGCTTGAACTGATCATTTTTATTATTTCCATCCATCACGCCGACGCCGAAACCGAAATTTCTATGATGTGGGCTCTTTAACACTATTGCATTAAGAAAGAAGGGCAGGCAGCTACAGTGCGATGCAGTCACAAGATAAGCCGAGAGATAAGAAGTGGGAGAAGGTCGATTTTTAATTGCACCTGAGTGCTTTGTGATAAGTTGGCCTCTACACCACCCACGAGATGTGTAATTCACATGGTGTGATCCTACGTTTCTGCCATGCAATATTACATTATTTAATGTGACTCCTCTCACTATACATGTATTATAAGTTTCTTTTGAAAACAGTTACAAGCACTGACAGCGCTCTGTGGTGGAAAACCTGAAGGCCATGCAGAGTGTCTCGGTTTGATTCTGGCTTGAACTGATCATTTTTATTATTTCCATCCATCACGCCGACGCCAAAACCGAAATTTCTATGACGTGGGCTCTTTAACACTATTGCATTAAGAAAGAAGGGCAGGCAGCTACAGTGCGATGCAGTCACAAGATAAGCCGAGAGATAAGAAGTGGGAGAAGGTCGATTTTTAATTGCACCTGAGTGCTTTGTGATAAGTTGGCCTCTACACCACCCACGAGATGTGTAATTCACATGGTGTGATCCTACGTTTCTGCCATGCAATATTACATTATTTAATGTGACTCCTCTCACTATACATGTATTATAAGTTTCTTTTGAAAACAGTTACAAGCACTGACAGCGCTCTGTGGTGGAAAACCTGAAGGCCACGCAGAGTGTCTCGGTTTGATTCTGGCTTGAACTGATCATTTTTATTATTTCCATCCATCACGCCGACGCCGAAACCGAAATTTCTATGACGTGGGCTCTTTAACACTATTGCATTAAGAAAGAAGGGCAGGCAGCTACAGTGCGATGCAGTCACAAGATAAGCCGAGAGATAAGAAGTGGGAGAAGGTCGATTTTTAATTGCACCTGAGTGCTTTGTGATAAGTTGGCCTCTACACCACCCACGAGATGTGTAATTCACATGGTGTGATCCTACGTTTCTGCCATGCAATATTACATTATTTAATGTGACTCCTCTCACTATACATGTATTATAAGTTTCTTTTGAAAACAGTTACAAGCACTGACAGCGCTCTGTGGTGGAAAACCTGAAGGCCATGCAGAGTGTCTCGGTTTGATTCTGGCTTGAACTGATCATTTTTATTATTTCCATCCATCACGCCGACGCCAAAACCGAAATTTCTATGACGTGGGCTCTTTAACACTATTGCATTAAGAAAGAAGGGCAGGCAGCTACAGTGCGATGCAGTCACAAGATAAGCCGAGAGATAAGAAGTGGGAGAAGGTCGATTTATGGATGAGGAGGCGAAATGAACGTTAGGACAAGGTCCGGAGAAAAGCAGTGTAGAAGAGAAGGCAAGCAGCACTTAGCACTGGCCCCACTCCCACAAAGGTTCTCCAATTCTGCACATGCACTTGTAGAGGCATACATCTGTCCACTGCTGCAACTCAAGATTGTGGAGGTGCTTTCAATAAGGCTGCAAATTGGTGTTTCTGTGAAGTCACTTCTCTTAGTAATCTCATCAGAGGGTGCCGAGTGCATGTTTAAAATATAACAAGCAGCATACCAGACAATGTAAAACTTCAGCAGTCACATTTCATGCACATCCACATTAAAACTTACAGCTAGAGAACACGAAAGAAAGGCAATACTACTGAATATCATAATATTTGACAAAATATTCAAAAAACAACAAATATTTAAACCAGCCTGCCTTAGTAATGAAGTTGAGGGGATACTAGTAATTTACTGCAGAGCACCCACCAATGAGGTTGTTCAATCGGTACTCTTCCCGGAAGAAGGCATCCCGCAGTTCGGACTCCTTGCCCTGCGTCAAGGCAATGGCTTTGACGTCACCGCCTGCGCAGAAAGCTTTGGAGCCAGGTGCCGCTTTGATGATGACCATCTTCATCTCCGGATCTGTGTCCCATTTCTGCAGAAAAAAAAAAAAAAAAAAAAAAAAAAAAAAAAAAAAAAAAAAAAAAGAAAGGCCTTACATGTGAATTGGTGAAGAGCTATGTGTTCCAAATAATTTCTGAACAATTCCACAATGTGGCGGAAGAGTTATCAAAGGCAATTCTGACAATAACCCATTTGTAATACAAAGCTACGGGAAAATCCTCACAAATTTCTCAGAAGGAAAAGCTTCTTATTTGATGAAAAACTTGTCCTTGTCAAGAGGTTTGAAACCAGGACCAACACCTATCCTGTTCTGGTCGAACCAGGAGATTAGCAGATGGCAGTGCAAGGGAGAGTCACGGGCTTATGTGATTAGTATACAAACAGTGAATTGAGCCAGCATATTGTAGCAAAACATTTAGATTAGACATCTTCACGAATCAAGACAACGGTTCATCGATCCAATGCAAAGATTAAAGGGAGAGCACTTAGAACATATAATATAATGAAATAATAATGTAATAGAAATATGTACATACGTATGAATTGCAATTTTGAATTATGAAATGTAAGTGCAATGTACTTTGTAATTATACAATGTTGTGACAAACATCGTCACTAACATTTTCAATATATGCCACGTCTGTACACGTTAATATAGTGCGCAGTTGCTAAAATTTAGCACTGCAAACGGGAATGAAGTTTGCAGTTTGGATTATACAGACATGCATATGTATTCACAAATGTATCCTGACAATGAGATGACGCAAAAGGAAATGGGTAAAGCGTGTCTTCTGAAGAGGCGCACATCTTCAGTCATGAAAGTGGACAGTCGTGGGCCAGGAATCGAGACAATCATGAAAACAGCTCAATATAATTGCTTGACATACAAAAGATCCATCAAACCTGCACAACTGCTACCTTATGTTATTTAAAACTAATGTTGCACATAAGGTTATAACTAGAATCTAGTGCAATACACATAAGCAAATAAAAGGAAACATTTCAAGCAATTTATTACAAGAATATATACACAAAATTCTTCACAAAATCTAATCAACCTGGATCAAAAAAAGCAACCTTTCTTACTGAACTGATGAATGGATCAGCTCAACTGTGCAATTTGAGCTTAGCCAAAATAAGTATTGCATATTTCTATTTGATGGCCTGACATTTACAACATGGAGTAACATAACTTAACCCTATATTGCATGGCGTCCCATATTTGGCACACACAAATGAGCATTTTTTATTGTGTGCACAAGAGACCCAGTTGAGAATGTGACACTGCTAGAGTAATTCTCATAGTTATGCACACTAAATATAACAAAAGTGCTGCCATCCCTGGAGCAGTATGAAAAACAGACGTAAAATAGATTTCACGGTGCACGTGCAACAACAGTGATTGCTATTTTTTTTTTCACTTCCCGTTTTCGCTACAGAAGCCCCCCAAAATTTTTTTTGGCATATCTCACGGCCTAGAAAATTCACCCTCGTCATTACTTTGCTCAATCCCCTTTCCCACTATGGTATACAGCCAGAAATCGGCATGTCCCATATTTGCACACTATGCATTTCAAGGAGGAAATGCGCAATATGCTGCCATCTGTGTTGTACTGCACAATACAAATATAAACAATGCACGGCCTCTGAGATTATGCAGCACAGCTCGGTTGTGCAGAATTTAGGTTGTGGTGGTAGGTTTCGAGATGCTTCACGAAACTATGAAGTGCCAGAAACAGTTCCTGGCCATTTCTTGCTACATTTCAAAAAGGTTTAAACTGTGCGATGAAGACAGGACGAAAACAGAAACACAGACACACACACAAGCGTGTGTGTTCCTGTTTTCATCCAGCAATTTAAACCTTTTTTCAAACCATGAACCGACTAGCACAACAACATGCCTTGCTTCTCATTAAATTATTGGCGTAGGTACATGAAAACATTGTGTGACGGTCCTACCAACTCAAGTCTATATTTAGCTTTTTCGATTTCCTTGGCAACTCACGTTCCCAACCGCAAGCTTCGTGCAGGAAAGTATAGCAAGGCGGCACCATGCAAACAGGTAAACGTGTAAGCGGCCATCTTGCACATAGATGTTGACGGTCAGACGCACTAAGTGAAATGTTCGACTTTGCCTGAACACAGGAAATAATTGCTTTGCCTTATTCCACACGTCACGCTAAAAAGACCACGATCAGTGAAATTTCGTGTTTCAGCCATGGTAGCAATATAGCTCGCCCATCTGAATGATGTGCTATATTTGACATAAACCTGTAGCTTCATTAATACTGTCACAATAAATGCGATAGTTTTTGCATATATGTTCTCTTTTGTCTATTTTATGATCAAAGGTTAAGAACATAATTTTTGAAATGACTTTCTCATAATTCATGCAATAGTAGGTAAACGCACATATATAAAAACAAAATTCTGGGATTTCACGCCCCAAAATCACGATTATGAGGCATGCCGTAGTGTGAGACTCACTCTGGATTAATTTTGATCGCCTGGTGTTCTCTGGCTTGATCCTAAATCTGAGAGTGTACACACATACCAACAGCTTCATGAGAAAGGCTTGGGAGTATCCTTTATTATGAAGGTCAGTTTGTGCAGAGGTTGCACTCCTAGAGCAAGCAGCCCCCCTTTTTATGGTATATTAAACTGAGTTGCTCCATCATGAAGGTTACCCTATATACAAGCAACCACACGACAATGATATGCGATAAATAACCTCTTTGTGATGCATGAAGTGAAACAAGATTTATGGCCAAATGGGATGATGCATTAACGTCCGCTTAAAAGAACATGGATCGTTCATCAGGTCAAGAGGAGGAGGAAAGCTGCCTGCTCATTGCCGGCTGTGCGGCTGTTCTCCTGATCTGAAAGGCACGCAAATTATTGGTGAGGGAACCACGCAATACGAACGTGATGTGATTGAAGCGTATCAAATCTGGAAACATGGTTCGAACAAATGCATTAGTATACCTTTGCTATCACTATCAAAGAAAGAGATTGCTTATTTAGAAAAATGTGGTTACTGATGTCATTCCCTCCCTTTGTGAATCACACGTGTTTTCTGTACGACGCATGCGCGCTTGGCTTTCCTGGGAACATTATGTGTGATGGTTTCATCCAACCTGTTGCTAGTTGCAGCATGTGTGTGTCATCTTCTCTTCTTGTGTCTGTGTCCTTGAGCTGGTTTTTTTCGTTTTTTCAAGTATGTACCAAGAGGCTCAGCAACAGATTCTCCTACTATGGCTAGATCGGTTGAATATATTCACGTCCTACCATTTTCATAATTTTGATCGCAAATTTTACCACCAAAATGCATTTCTAGTGGAATTATTGCTGTATGTTGTGAGCACGTTCCACGTGTGTTTTTAAATACAAAGGTGCATTTTTCTCACGATCAGTTTTTTGAAAATGTTCCAAACTTGATGTACCTTTCCTGGAAAACTATCAGACCGGTCGCGCTAAAATTTTCTCAGATTATACCTAAATCCCTTCTAAGTAGTCTGAACCTAAAACTTTGAAAAACTGTTTAACTTACAATTAAGAAAAAAAAGATTAATTGGAAAGTCTCCCTAACGACACGTGACAAGTGAGGACACTATTTTGTTTTTCTTGTACGATAAATATGAGTCATTTTTTTATAGGTTCCGATTAATACCATTACCATGGTATTAATGGAAGTAATGGTATTAATTACCATTTATAACCATTAAATATCCATTTTTGTAGCGCTGCACAAAGTTCTGATTCCAGATTATTGTGATATGTTGATTTACTTTGTAGCTCTCTCAGTTAAGAAAAAAATCTTGCTCCCCGAAAGGCAAATGAAATATTTTGTATTCCAAAAACTACTTATTATACTGAAAAAAATAATTGCATATTTGAAATCAGCACCCAAATATACATAAACGCACCAAGTTTCATCAAAATCAATTAAGAAAAAAAGCTTTTTTTTAAAAGCAGTGTCCCCCCCTTGATTGGAGTTTATTTCTTCAGCAGGCTATGCATCATCCAATTATCAATTCCATGCAGTTCAATTAACTTTTCGCTGTGACTGCATAACTAATTCATTATTTATAAGTGGGACATAGTTTGTAAAGGAAGCTGCCGTGGTAGAGGAAATCTTGTCCTATGTACTTACGAAATTTTTTTTATCGCGTACGTAAGCTTTGTTTTAGCTAAAGAGGCATTTTTAAAAAGCCTGAAATATCTTTTGTATGTTCAGTTTGGTCCCTGGAAAACTATGGGACCCGACAAAAAACCAAATGCAGAATTTTTAGCATGCTAGAACGAAGATTTTGTGGTTCACAGCTCAGCAAAGAAAACCAAGTGCTAATTGCTATAATTACACTTATTGTTTCTAAATCAAATGATACTTAAGGGGAGATGCGATTCGGAAAAAAAAGTTGCGTGAATCTGTAGCCTAAGGCAGTGAAATTTTCGCTGTATATAGAGGATTTTATGCTGATTTGAAATATGCAATTAGTTTTATAGTAAGCTTTACAGTTTTCGTTTTGTGCCACGAGAATGTCTAAAATATAGTTCTTTTTGTAAACTCTTCTTTTGCCAGTAAATGTTTATCGTTCTGAGCCATTATTGGCTCATATTGCTCCACATTATCTGTAAAATGCAAATAACTATCAAGAAAGTGCGTATAAGGCATTCTAATGGACTTTAGAATGCTCAGACCATACTAATTGCTTATTCTAGGTTCGTAATAATTATATCTGGTGATATCAAGTTTTAAAGTACATACTTGCACTCTGCACATGTTAAGAAATATGTGGGCAAAATTTCATCCCGTTCTGGCTATCAGAAGTACCAAAAACATGATTAAAAACTCATGAAGTTGCCCAGAATTGTATCTTGAGAAAAACGCATTTTAAAGGTATAAGTGAAAGCTCATCTATGCGGAAAAGATTTGTCATTTAAGATGATTTATTCCATCATGAGAGCTTGGCAATCATGGTTATTTTAAGCATGTGACTTTAGTGAACCTCTCATGTGAAATGCAATGGCAAGCAGCCAGGTGACAATTTCCAGGGGACTCTAGACAATCAGGACTTCTTAGATTTTTAGTAGCCACCTTGTGCTCTTCAAAAGCGATTTTGACCTACTTCGAGTTTAATTACAATCTTCAGTTTTTTTTGTCGTGAAAGTAGAGAAACTAAACTTGTGAAAGCAAGTAAAAACAAAAATATGTAATTTTTGAAAAAAACTTACGTTTTTCGACTCGCATCTCCCCTTAATTGTTCTGGCACAACAGAGCTCATCACAGCAAATAAAGGTGATCAAGTTATTTCAGTTTCCTGTGATGTGTTATCACGGTCTTTGGGATTTAAACAAAACTGTGGCGATAGAAAAACATTTATAGCAGTTCCGCACAACCATTAAGAGAAACTGACGAGGAAAAAGAAAAAGTGTTTTCACCTTGAGGACGGGATAGATCTGGCGAACCATTTCGAGAGAGAGTGCATTGAGTGCCTTCGGCCTGTTCAAGGTGATGACACCCTTGTTGCCAACCTTCTCCAACAGCACATCGCTGGACTCTGTTGTCGACATCGCCCTCTGTGAAACCAGATACACGAGCTAGTAAGGTATAATGGAATAATTTTCATTAAAGGGCATGGCAGGTAGCCTTTAATTCCCACCTGTGGCGCAGCACCGCTGCAATGTGGGAAAAAATTTTTTTTATTGTCTCAACCCCTTTGTGAACTCCTCTTTCTCTTTGCATTAAAGGGGCCGTGCCACACTTTTCCAAGTAACCATCCAATGGCTTCATTAAAGGAGTTTACTGCCTCACAAATCGACCACCGCAGAAGTTTTTAGAATCCATCAAGTACGAGCGGAGCAAGAGATTTGTTGCGTGTTGCAATTGCCTTCTCTCATCTTGACGAACAGACTGGAAGCTAAGCAGGGAGGGATGGCACGGACGAAAAAAGTTACGTCACACGCCCGTCGTGACCTTGAGCACTTCTTTTTTCCTTCCTTCGAACACACAGCTTACTTTCAGTACAATCGCGAGTGTGGGCACGTGGTGGCCTTCTGCAGCGGCCATGGTAACTATGCAGCTCACGATGCTCAAGTCAGCCAATAGCTGTGAACTTGGGTATACGGCATCATTTGTAGAAAGAAGAGCGAATGATTTCTAGCTGACTTTTGAGAATTAATTGTAAATTCTAGGCTGCGAGCTGCACTATAATGTTTGGCCCGCGTGTTTTCAGGAGCCTCGACTACCATGCTGAAGAAGTGTTGCAGGGCCCCTTTAACAAACTGCACACAAGTGAAGACAATACAGCAGAATGTGACAAGATAATCACACTGCCTGCAATGCATACTGTTCACTTTTCTAAAGGTATGTTAAACAGTGTTTGTTCATACAAAATTCAAAGTTCTGGTTTGTGGGTATGCCGCAGGAGAGACCACGATAAAGTAAGCATATGGTACGACAGTGAGAAAAGAAGGCAGTTGTGTGCACCTCTATTTTTGGTTTCCCATCTCACTGCAGTGCTGCACGACCTGTGGTTGGCAAGGCTACTTGCCACATGTTCACGTGCCCCCCTTCCCTGAAGATGACCACTTTACAAGAAGAGATAGACGTAGATTACACAGGTATGCCCCATCTTTGCACCATGTTTGTTATTGATAATACACATCCAATGAAGGCATTACGTCATACAACATCACCGAGCTCTAATTCACTTTGCAAACAATATTCTTGCAATTAGGTGCACGTTAGTTTTTGTGTTGCTATATATGCAGTTTCAATTCACTCACAATTATCAATAAATATGCATATTTCAGTAACGTGAACAGTTAGTCATAGTCAAGCTAACATGTTAAATAACCACACACTGCGTTTTCTCACGAGCAGACGCAGCGATTAGCTAAAGTTGTACATACCACAAGATGTGTCTGTAAACTCACTGGTCCCCTCAGGCATCTGAAACAAATAGAAGAATTGCATTTTTTTTCCCCGTGCTTTGCGCTTGACTACTGTGAGGCTACAGCATTTAATTAGCCACTAGGGCCTGTACAAATGCTTAAAATGTCGCTACTCGCCGCCAAAAGTATGATGCATGTAAATCGCAAAAAAACAAACAAACAAAGAAATAACTAGAATACTGCGATGGAGTTCACAACGTGCCGGCTACACAGCCGATAGTAATTACGCACACGCAGCCACAGTGTTCACCAGGTATCGTATTCCACGAGCGCTCTGCACTTCAGCCGACCTTTCCCTAGCTAGACACCGCACCATTTCATTAAGGACAAAAGTTTTAAAAAGGAGCTTGCCGCTACTTACGCATCGTAATTGATGGCCTCGCTTAAGAATGAAACGCACACAGTTACACCAGATGTTCATATTTCGGGCGAGGATGGACGCGCCAAAACTTTGGCGCACGCCGCAGAGGTCAGTTGCAGTCTTTCACAGGACAAAGCTTTCCGGTATTGGTACGTCCCTGTAACTTACAAGAAAAGCGCACCTTCACTCGGCCAGTGAAGGCGCAGTTGCGGTTTTTTGCCACGCCTCGAAGGCCTACGCTGGAAGGTGTCATGAAAGTCGTTGCCGGCCGAAAGGCCGATGCTGAGTTATGCACGCGAAACCAACTTTCCGCGAGCACGCCCAATCACGCGGGGCGTTGACCCACCTCGCTCCTTAAATTGCAGCTTCGTAGCGAGCGCAGGAAAGGGGATGCACCGGTTGTTTACCTTTTAGCGAAACCCAAAACAGTCGTCCGCATCACCTTCGGGATCGTCATCTTGCGAGTCTCCACCGAGAGCTCTCCCTCGCTTTTTTTTGTCTTCCCGAGTTGCCGGAGCTTTCGCAGCCCTTCGAAGTCCGGCACAAACTGTAGCGTCCGCTTCTCTTTCGCGCACCTAGCTTCCTATTGCCTTCAGCCAGCGACAATCACGCCCATATGAGTTTTATTTACAAATAAAACCACATACAAACTACACAACCTTTTCGGCACCACAGGCCCAGTTTAACTTGAAGAACACTGCTAGCGAGGCTACTGCGCACGATGCAGTTTCGGATTGGAAAATTGTTAACTTTTCTTTACCTAAATTTAGGTTGGCACACATCATTATTTACATAGAAATAATTCTGCTCAAATGGCTACTTACAGGAGCATTGTGTTTTACAAGCGCGCCAACAACTAGCTCAGTACAATGCTGTGCGGCTGTGCTTAGCGCATTTTCGCAAGAAGAACGCCAGCATGGCGGCATGCCTTGCAGACCGCTTATAAGCCCATGCCAGCGCCTCCCATGCATAAGCCCCTGCCACGGCTAGCCACGGCCCCTGCAGGGAAAATGCATTCATGGTTTACTGTGGAAATAGCCTTGCGGTTATTGACACAGTTCGCTGCTGTAGCAAGTAATCTTGCAGCGGGAGCCGCACGTTTGATGTGACGAGTACTTGTGCATTGAGTGCAAGGAAAAATTAAACTGCACAGAGCGATCAGCGACATGCTTGCCGAAGTCATTTTGTAATGTAGGAGACGACTTTTGCATCAGACAATGTCCGAACTCGACAGCTTCAGGTCGCAGTGGTTGCGAGAACTGAAAGTAGATGCGGCTAAGCCGGTTGGGACCCGTCTATGGTGATCGCGCCAAAGACTGCAATGAAGATCGCCTTGTTGCCGGATTTGCTTGTGACGGCGGTCTCAAAAGGGCCGTCAAGCGGCGACTCGTCAAACTCGAGTCTAACACGGTGTGCCAAGAGCAGCCTAGAGCCTTTGACATTGCGGACCGCTTGCTTCAAGGCGAAATCCTGACCAACGACGATCTGTTCGGGAAGTGCGAAGAAAAGAAGCGTCACTTAGGCCGTCGTACTAAGCCAGTGGAGTGCTCAGAAGTCGCGCCTGCACCTGCACAGGATTCGTCTTTGGTGGACACTCTGATCAATGATCTGGTGATTACGTTTTTTTGGAAAATCTCTAGAACTCGATCAACACGTTCGCGTTTCGTTGCTTTTCCCGGCGCCAACGTTTGCGATATCGTTATCAAGTGAAACTGCGCGACGTTTTAGAGAATTCGAATTGTGCGTTTTGCCCGGATAGTACGTTTTTCGATTTTTTTCTTCAGAAATGTAAGAACGAGGTTCTACTGTATACAGGTCATTCACTCGCTGGAGTCTATATTCTTCTGTATGCCAAACTCAGTTTGGATATTATCATTGCTACAGATCATTTTCAAGAACATTCAACTTTTATAAGAATGTTGGTTTGACCATCATGCTCTGTCATCACATTTGCTGATAATCTCCACGGGCCCCCCTCTACAAATAGTCATCTAACCCGCTTGTTCCTTTAGTACACCCATTGCCCACAGCATTTTACCTTCTCTCCTAAATCTTTATCCTAAATATCTTTTCATTAGAACTCCTTCTGTGCTTTACTGTTATTTAGGCTTTCGATGACCACGGCTCTACTGACCACGTGCCTGCCTCTTCTTCATTAACAATCATTATCTCAACCTCTTTTGAGTTAATGCTTCCATCCACTTTATGGAAGGTGGGTAATCTGAGGCTGAGCTGTCTCTTAGCTTTCGTTGCAACTGGCATATGCTTTGTCTGGTTGCAGTTAATTAGTCCAACATGTTTTTGTCCTGAGGCTGAGACCTGAAAGCAATGCACTGTCCTTCATCTTATCGCACACACCCTATTTTCTTCTTGCTGTGCCTATGAATTTCCACAGACCTTTTATGTTTGTCTCTTTGCATTCCTCACTTCATATTTTATGACTCCAGGTTTTCTTCAATCACACTGTACTATTTGGTTGCCAACTTTGTGGACCTTTTATTGCACTCTGTGACAACACATTTGAGGTGCAGATATCTGTGCATTTTGGCTGCCCAAATTTTTCGTCTGCACTCCTGAGTATTCACTAATTCTGCCATGTATACTTCTACTAACTCTGCCATGTATTTGCGGCCAAATCGACCCATAGGAGGCAGCACCGTCGCAGTGGTAGTGTGGATAGACGGTTGGCGGTGTGTATACAAATGCACACAGTGACGCTTTGTTGTGAGCTGTTTAAGCCGAATGTCGGCAAATAAAGTGCGTTGATGGCAGCCTAATGTGGTATATAAGCTTTCCATTGCGAGATTAATGCACGAAGCCGGCCTAACGTTCCTATTACGTGTGAGATAAGTGCAATCTGCCAATGAAGGGTGTGCTGGCGTTCGGCGACAGTCGAGTGTTTTCGCACTGTGCTTGATGCTTTTTCCTGCTTTATTTGTACATTTTTAGCCTGTGTTCTGCCTATACTACAGTAGCATTGTTTTCGTGTGACTGAACCAATACTTTACGGTTTGTTTAAGTGGCTGCTAAAAAAAAAAAAGAAAAAAAAAAACTGTATTTCTGTGTAATGAGTTGTAGTAGAGCTTTGTGCACTCTGCTTTTCTGCTTGCACATATATGCATCCGAAATTTTTTTTTCCTTTTTGTAATTCTAACCTGCCTTTGCAGATGCTAGTTCATGCTTTGCGGTAGCACAATGATTTCAAAATCGCCGATACTTCATGAGATGGGGTCGTGAAGTGTTGGCGATTTACAAAATTCTACATTCACACCTCGATATTTAGTACTTCTTTTGTTGAGGACAAATTCACCATGTGACGTGCTTGAATGACAAAGTGGCACCCATATTGAAATAATCTTGGCGAATGGACGATACAGTGTTCACATGTAGCGCCAAACCAACATGTGCATGCACTCACTTATCAGAGTGCAGATAAGCCTCTGAAGGCAAAAAGCTTGTGTACATCGTGTAGGCTTCCGTACAAGCATTTGATACTGGGCTTACACAACGAAATAAGCCATCCTCTGAGGACGTGCATCACATTCACAGACATGCAACACGTTGTGGCTAGCAGACGACTCAAGGAGCCATCCACACTACGGGGTTTCATCCGCTCGCCGCTGGGTGCCGACTCTGTTCGATCTCGAGGCCAATACTTCTATGGCTACAAAAAGAGGCCCTGTGGCGCTTAATTTGTGGAAGCGCAAGAAGCTCGGTTATGTGGCAGTGGCATAAATACAGTTAAATTGCAAGGGGGGGTCACATTGGTTACCATTTTGTTTAAAAACTTTAAAACAATATTTAGAAAATTTTGTTTTAAATTTTAAAAGTAAAAATTTTTAAAATTTTCAGTAGGCACCAGAAAACAACAGAAAATGAACATTCTTTAGGGTACAAAATATGTGGTACATAAGTATGGTCGTGTTTCAGCATTCGGAAAGTGTAGGGGGAAAAAGAAAGAAATAAGAAATGCCACAAATGTCTCATTTTACCCCAACCTGTGGGGTGAAATTAGACGCAGCACGAGCAGGATGAGACTGTGCAATAATTTAAGCAGTTCAGCATTTGCAGGAGAAGTGTTTGAAACTAGCTCGTTGAGGATCCATGCAATCTTTGTGAGCCCACTCTTTACGTACTGCCGACTGAATCCAAACGAAGCCTGGTGCTTTGGTGCTCCACAATCACTTGTAAATCAAGCAGCACCAGACTTAATTTGAGCTTGATGAGCTGACTTTCTCGTTCTTCAGATAAAATTCCATTTTCTGATTACGACACAAATTTGTGAAATGCTTGGTTATGAAATTATTTTCATTT
>JALIZH010013228.1:0-72022 GCA_030522465.1 Rhipicephalus appendiculatus | reverse complement strand
TATCCACGAAGTGAATGATGATGAGTGGGCGAAGCTCGATCGTTTTCATCCATGGCAGAAAGAGAATGTTTGGCCTGGAACGCGCTTATACTTGATGGTCATCAGCGTCATCGTTATCACGTGTAGTGGGTACATTCCACTATACTGGAACGCGCTTATATTTCATCGTTATCACGTGTAGTGGGCACATTCCACTATACTGCATCATCGTCATCCTTATCACGCGTGGAGTGGGTACATTCCACTATACGTGGCTACCTATACTACAACTACTACTACTACTACAGAGGAGGGACAGACCCACACCTTAAGGAGCTTCGCCCGTAAAAATGAATTCTCTGAAACGCCCATGCTGAACCGGGAGGTCACGCGACACGAGTCGTTCGCTTTGACCAATCAAGTGTAAGCAGGCGTATTTCAAATCTGGCGGCGGATTTGCAACACCACGTGATCTCGGTCGCCAATCACAAACGCTCCTGCGCTTACAGATCTACTTTCCGACGGTTTTGACTGCTTGTAACTGCCAGATTTTTTTAGTCAATCCTCCATGATGGATGGGTTCCATTAGCATTTGCATCAGCGTGTACACAGGCAATACCGCAGAATTAGATGTTCACAGCCATCCGAACTGGGAAACGTTGTATAAGGTATTTCATTTGCCTGCAGTAAGTAGTCAACCCTTTTTAATTGAGTTATGAACTGTGAAAGGATGCTTGACTGCTTGCGCTGTAGCATCGATCCTTTACTACTTTGTCTCACCACAACCTGCACCTGTTCTGCACCTGGTGCCGGCGTTGGTGTTATTGGAATCCCCCGGACCTTACAGACTGTTGCGCAATGACAATGTGATATGCTGTTGGAACGCCTGAAAATATTCTCCCGTGTTATTAGAGGATATTCGAAATTAAGGAAGCCTACCCGTCAGAAGTCGAAGAGAGCGATAAATTAGGCTACTTTGGCTCTTAATTAAATTTCTTTTCGCGCTGAAGACAATAATGGCGTCAGAGAGACCAACTCGCCGTACGGAATCCGCTTTTGTTCTTTCTCTGCCCTCGTTCTTATCTTAAGCGCAAGAGGTAACTACAAATGTTGGAGAGAAGCTTACACGCAAACAACTGCAAACTTGCAACAGCCCCACAAAAGAACTATGACGAGTAAATAAGCAGAGCATCGAAGTTCTCTTCACATACTAATGACAAGTATCATATCGGATAAAGCTGTTCTACTAGAATCTCCTACCTGCATCACATGCGTGTCGTCTCGGTATCTTGTATCCTATCTCGATAGAAGTGCGAAGTATAAAGTATCTTTGCCCATCCTTGCTTCATATGGACGGCTCTAAGGGTGCGTCACGCTGAAACTTCAGTGGAGGGTATTTTTAATCTCTTACTATTAAGCTAACCACTAGATCGTGTAGCGTGTTTCGAGTGCGATTTGTTTGTAACATTTGCTGTAATCATAGGCGTGCCCAGGGTTCCCGTTCAGGGGGGAGCATGGGGGGGGCGAAGGTTCATCGCAGCGCCCCCCCCCTCCCTATTAAGCCAATGTATGGGGCAGAATTTGCGCCCCCCCCTCTCTCAGGTGACTAGGGGGGGGCGGCCGCCCCCTCTGCCCCCCCCTCGTGCGCACGCCTATGATGATGAGTAAATAAGTAAAGCGTTGACGTTTCTCATACTAATGACAAGTATCATATCGGATACAGCTGTTCTACTAGAATCTTGTATCTTCCTCACTGCGTATCGTCTCGGTATCTTGTATCCTATCTCGATAGAAGTGCGAAGTATAAAGTATCGTAGCCCATCCTTGCTTCATATGGACGGCTCTAAGGGTGCGTCACGCTGAAACTTCAGTGGAGGATATTTCTAATCTCTTACTATTAAGCTAACCAGATCGTGTACCATGTTTCGCGTGCGACTTGTTTGAAAAATTTGCTGTAATCCTTGGGCGCGTGGCAAAAACAACAGGGGACCCCAAGCGAGCACTGAAGGCATCGAGATCTATTTCAATTTCATTGCGGCGGACCTGATAATGTAAACATTGAATTGCCTTCTCGCTGGGGCATTGCTACGGGACAGTTTTTACACTCGTCACGACACGACAAAGCCTAATGCAGTTGTATACCTATACAGCTTATTTTCGTGCCGCCTTATTCGCGAGCTTACGTAGAGGCGGCGGAAGCGGCTGTTTGTTTTCACGGAGGAACCACATCCAGCTCCCTGGCATGTACACCATCGTCCGGTGCCAGGAAACGTGTATTTCCTGCCCGTCCCGCCGGGCCGAGCCGCGTGCCTGAAGCGACGCGGATATTCGCCCGGGTTGCTCGGGTAGTCGTAGCTGACCACGAAGCGCACGTTGTCGAGCTCCATGGCCGTCGATACCATGTCGGTCGCCACCAGGACGGTAGCCCTGCCTAGTCGCAAGGCGTTTAAAGCCCTCTGGTGTTCTTGCTTCGACATCTTGCCGTGAATGCCGACGGTCGGCCAGCCCTGACCGCACAAGGTCACCGCGAGGTCTTCTACGGTTTGCTTCTTCTCGACAAATACGACGGTCCGTATCATTATCGTCTTCGATAATGTCGTTTAACAGGGCGACGAGCTTGTGCTCTTTCTCGGCCTCTTCGCAAACGAAGACGACATGTTCTACGCGGTGGCTCTTGTGCAGAGTAGCAATGCCGACGCTGACGTTGATGGCGTCCTTCGTGAACTCTTCGGCTAGCTCCCGCGACTCCCTCGTTGCGCAGGCCAGCCTGACGATGGTCTGGCGGTCCGGTCGGACGTTGTCCACGATGGTGCGAAGATTCTGGCCTAAGCCCATCGCCATCATGCGGCCAGCTTCATCTATGGCCAGGAATGTGCAACGGCTCAGATTCACCTTGTGCTCTTCCATGAAGGTTTGGAGGCGGCCTGGAGTCGCGATACAGATATCAGCGCCTTCCTGCAGCTGTTTCAGCTGTGGCGGCTTCGGGTCTCCCGACACGAGATACATGGTTCGAATGTTGGTTCCCTCGGTAAGCTTGCGAACAGCGACGAGAACTTGCTGGGCCATCTCCCTCGTCGCTGTCAGCACTAACACCGTAGGTCCGCCACCAGCCAGCACTACCGGCTGGTGTTGAACGTGGCCGAGGGCTGGGACGAGGTAGGCCAGTGGCTTCCCTTTCGAGGCAGTGTAATCAACGGCCACGAGGTCTCTCCCACTGAGCACTACGGGCCAGCACTGAGCTTGCAGTGCGGTCGGCGACGAGCCAGCGTTGAGGTTCTCGATTGCCTTTGTTACGGATTCTGGCAGGCCGGCTTCGTCGACGTGCAGGATGGGCTTGGGGGGCATCGCGTCCCGTGACGGTTATCTCGCTGGCGTTCCGGTAGGCTTCCACTTCTTCGGGCGATCTCTCGGCTGTCCTTACATGTTCTTGGTAGAATGTTTTTCTGGCAAGTCGGCAAGGGAAATGCTTCTCCAGTTGGGCGGGCGTAGGTTGTGTCCCACCTGGCTATTCCGGGCATTGTAGCCTTGACCCGTGTCCAACTGCGAAGAGTGCTGCGATGTTGTCGCCATGCACCGGTGGCCGTTGACGGATGCCGCCGCCTCCGACAAACAGTCCTCGTCCGAAGCCGACCCATCCGAAACCGACTGGCGGCCCCTCGTTCGGTCCAACGTTTACTCCAACGGCTCCGAACGGCGGCATTGCGGGCAAACCGTCGAACCGAAACGCCATGGTCGGCTGCTGGCAAACGCTCGCTCGGTGTGTTGCTATACCCGGACTTGCACTCTACGCATCAGACTACCCGGCACTTTCGGGACGCCTCGTCGGACATGCGGGAACAAAATATACTTATGTAAAGGAGCCCGTCCCCCCTAGGTCTCACTTCCTCGTTGTTCACTTCTGGCACCTCCAACTTATGGCTCTCTTACCCACTACGTTGTTTTGGTAAAAAAATACATGTGCGGCCTTAAAAGTCTGCTATTGAGCTTGATATCATCAACACATAACAATATCAGAATATGGGTGAGCGAAAAATGGTAGGAATAATAAGACTGTATACTTAGCCATATTTTACAGCGAAAGCTGTATATGGCTAGGCGAAGCGAAAAACCGTTCGCCTCGAGAAACGCTAAACGTCTCCATTGGCTGCTCCGTCGGCTACGTCGTTCTCTACGTCGCACCCAAGCGCGCGCGCCATTGGAAGCGCCGTCAGCGACGTCGTTCATCCCTTCGCAGCCGTGCCGCCGAGCTGCCGAGCCCGCGCGCAGCAGTTTCAACGGAGTGGGTTTGAAAGAGAGAAAAATGAAAAAAAATCCACGCATATCGACGAAGTGAATGATGATGAGTGGGCGAAGCACGGGGATCGTTCGGTAACCGTGAATCGATTCCCATACATGCATGTTTCGACTATAGCAACGGTTTTCTAACCACCATGACGGCAGACAGTGAGCGTCGACGACAACGCTAGGTCCTATAATGTCTACGTTAAAATGGCCGACTAATATAGAGGGTTTGTGCTTCTAGGTGTTTTATATTGTTTTGTCGCAATTATGATTGATATTAGTGTATTGTTAAACCTTTTTTTTTCATATGCTTTAATTGATGGGTGCTTAAATGTCGGTGTTTTTACGGTATTGTGGCCTTTTATTTTGTTCTGGTTAAGAGCCTTTTATTGTGTTGTCATATACTTGATTGATGTACAGATGAAGTCGGTTTTTTGCACTGATGTTTTCGTTTTTCGTTGTGCAGGTCAGTTTCGGTTTCGGTTTTGTGTAGCGTGACGGACGCCAACAAGGCTAGGCCCTAAGGAGCTTCGCCCCTAAAAGTGCAGCGCCTTCTCTCAGTGGAGGTCACCTGAACAGCGCTGCACAGGGATGGGGAGTGGGAGAGAGAGGAATGTAGGAGAGAAGAGAAAGAGAGATGATGGGAAACGGGGTAAATCGGCGCCGCCCTGTCCGCGTGCGCGCGCGTCGCCTCTCAGCCAAGGAAAGCCGTCAAGCAGGTCGACAGGCAAACGAGGGATGTAAACAAACATCACGTGGCGGGCTCACGGGCGCGTGAAGAGTTTGGCGTCGCAGGAAAGTTTAACTTGCAAATTCCACATGGGGAGGGCACGGATCGTACGAACGCCCGAACAGCACACAACTTTCCAGGAACAGCGCCGACAGCTCATCCGTGAGAGAATTCATGTTCGCTGGGCCGATGCAGCAGTCCTGCTACAAGAATAGGCATGGGGCGCGAAGCGCAAACAACAACTGCGCACCGAGGATCTGGCAGCCTTCCGAGCCGAATGCAAGCGACAACGGCGAGCCGAGGAAATGGTGTTGTAGGCAGAGCAGCGTTAACGATGCAATGACGGAAACGCGTTCGCCGAGGCCGGCGCCCGCTTTCGGCGGAAGTTTCTCGAGCGGCTTCGGCTGCGACGTCTGCAACCGCCTACGGCTGCAAGAGAGTACTTTGGCGGTGATTTTTTTTTAACGCGATAGCGCTAAAAAGCTCGCTTCGCTGGAAATCCGGCGTCGGCGAGAAATCATCATCTTGTCCATGACCGAAAAATCGAGAAAGCTGCATACAAAATAAATAATAAAAACGCCCGGGTCCGAGTGAGGATCGAACCCAGGCCGTCTGCGTGGCAAGCAGGTGTTCTACCACAGAGCCACAATATTTTTTTTCTTTCTTTCATGGTATATATTCAGCTTAAACATAGTGTTGAAAGTGCTTTGACAAAAAACACTATATGAATGTCATGTAGTGGAACTCCTTAACGGATCATATATTGCATAGCGGAAGCGTAGAATCGCGCCGGACGTCAAAAGGTGTGAATAGAGTAACGAGTGGGTGTTTTAAAGGCCCACCCATTACAAAGCGCTCATATTTAATAATCAGCAGCAGAACCACCCACAAAGTGAACAGCTGCGTAGGTTCGCGTGTTTCCCTACGAACGCGTAGTGGGTCCTTCGCTGATTCACAAGAGGACTAATTATGGCGTAGTGGACACTTAACAACTGTGCTTGCAATAGGCGTTCAATGATACTTTGAAACGGCCAACGTTTCTCGCACAGTCGTTCGTTTCCTTACGGCGCGGTTGAGGCATGCACCGAGAACCGACGCAGGCGAACAGTTCAGAAGGCGATGCGCACGAGGCCCGATTACGCTATCGCGATCTACTATTGAATGCGAAGCTCAAGTGCCCTCCAATTTTTAGATAAGATATGTGAACATGAAAAAAATAAAATCAGGAACGCTGTAATTAGTTCTGGACAGGTTAGTTGTTTTCTGCCCTTAAATTCGTCGCACGCCAGCGCGGGTTTCTCATTGCGACTGAGAGGAGGAGACACAATAAGGCTGTAACGTCACAAATAAATGGGAAACTTCAGTTTGATAACAATAATATCTGGGTTTTTACGTCCCAAAACCACGATATGATTATGAGAGACGCCGTAGTGGAGGGTTCCGGAAATTTGGACCATCTGGTGTTCTTTAACGTCCCCTGACATCGCACAATACACGGGCCTCTACCATTTCCACCGAAATGCGACCACCGCGGCCGGGATCAAACCCGCGACCTTAGGGTCAGCAGCCGAGCACCATAACCACTGCTCCACAGCGGCGGACAACTTCAATTTGAAATCGATCGTCGCCTCCTAGTTTCTTCACGAATATCAATTAGCGTATTGGATATGGCTGCGTGAGATCTGGAAAAGGGCGGCCACCGCTTTGACGTCGTTGAAAAATCCACGCATCTCCACGAAGTGAATCATGACGAGTGGGCAAAAGCTCTGGGTATCGTATGGGTGAGTGACTGTACCTTGCCCGAGCGTTGCCCCTCATATATATAATGTAAATTGAGTGACATAAAGTGGCATAAAGTAACATAAAGAGTCGACGACAAAGCTAGGTCCTAAGGTCCATAATGTCTACTTTAAATCGCCGACTAGTATAAAGGGTTTGTGCTTGTAGGTGTTTTATATTGTTCCGTCACAGTTATGATTGATGTTCGTCTATTGTAAACCTTTTTTTTATTCACATACACACGTTTCGACTATGGCAACGGTTTTCTATATACCATGACAGCGGACAGTGAGAGTCGACGACAAAGCTATAAATGCTAAGGTCCATAATGTGTACGTTCAAGTCGACAGCCAACTAGTATGAAAGGTTTGTGCTTGTAGGTGTTTTATATTGTTCTGTCACAATTATGATTGATATTAGTCCATTGTTAAACCTTTTCTTGTGTCTCACATATGTTTCGACTAGCCGTGACAACCAGGGTTGCCGTTGGTGGACTACTTTGCGCAAAATTGGCTACTTTTCGACCCAGTTTGGCGACCAAAATTTCCGGTTGGCTCCATGGCTACTTTTTGGCTATTTTTAAACTTTTGATTTGGCACATTAAGTAGCCATATTACTCATTATTTGCAGATGAAATACATTGTTTCTAAGCTTTTCTGTCGTTTCAGCCAATGCGCGCGCGCTTCCACCTCTCCACCAGGCCCGTGCGCATCGAGGCGCGCAGCAAACGAATGAAGTCACCTTCGTTACCGATGAAGTGTTGACAAACAGCGTTTTCCTGAGGCAGTAACCACCACTGAACAAGTTAGTCTGTTAGAAGTCTGTTCATTGTTCTTTTTTGTTCATTGTATTCGGTTTCTTTTTCTTTGTGTTTTATCCACTCTCCTCTGTAATATGCTCTTGCCCTTGCGGTAAATAAAAAAAATAAATAAAATCATTTTCATAACTCTTTTGTGGCTTGAAGACCAAGCTAGAGGCAAAAATTATGCTCTAATTCCTATGTTTTCGCATATTCAAAAATCATAATAGTTTATAATAATAAAAAATGTAGTCACAATACCGCTTATGTTCGATTTGGCTACAAATTTGGGGATAAGTTTAATGACATGGCTATTTTCGGCTACTTTTAGCTTGAATTCTGGCTACTTTTCAAATATGTCCGACGGCAACCCTTTTTTTATGCGCCATTTTCCAATATAATTCATGCTGTTACGATCGTGGGCTTGTCGGTGATCATCGGCTTCTGATATGGCAATGTGATTATTTATCGAGGACACTGGTCATTTCACGTTGTCACATTTCATTGTTGACTACATTTTTATTTTTAAAAAGAAACGACATGCCAATGTTCATCAGCTTCGCTGGCTTCTCTTTACTAAAAAAACGTTGACTGTGGCTCACCTATAAAGGGGAAAAAAGATTTAAAAAAAACTAGTCCACAGCTCGCGTTCTTCTTGATGCATGCTCAAGGTCAAGCAGAGGTCTGCAGGATTTCCGAATGGCTCGTCCGATCCTCACGTCTGGCGGACGCGAAAGAACGCAAGGTGGCAATGGACAGTGGGGCGATCGCACCTTTGTCCACGGCAGTCGAACCGTCCAGCAAGCCGTCGTCCACTCGGAACAGGGCGGCTTCCCTCGCCGTGCCGTTGACGCAGCGCCGAAAGGGCGTCCCCGGCGAATGGCGCTGTGACCAGTCTTGACCCAAAGAAAAGTCGTTGGTGGCGGCGAATCCTTCGCAAGGAGATGCGACATCGCGATGGTCCACGAACACCACCCCGGAGTTCTCGCACAACCGCAGTAGCCGCGGGTCCCGCATGCAGCACTTGGCCCGAGAACCTCGCGATTCGACGACCAGCACATCGTCGACGCCCAGGAAGGCCACGCACTTGGACGTCGCCGAAGAACGCAGCGCGCAGTCTCGGAGCATCAGGGACATAGCCGTCACGTCCGAGACGTCGGCGAGGACCTCGGGGTCGTACCAGGGCACGAACTCCCCCTTAAACGAAGGTGCCTTGACCGCGGCGCCGTTTCTTCCGTTGGCTACGCCATAGGCGGTGACCTGCCGTGCTCCTCTGGATCGGTACCACTCGGCGAGATCGCTCACACGTTCGGGGCTCCCACTATCTACGCGGATGCAGACGGCGATGGAATTCCCTGTCGCGGAGAGGCTCGACGAGCGACGCGTTGACGGGGATCCACACATCAGATTGGCGGTCTTGACTAGTCCGGATGGACAGGGCGACCGGCACGCGGTCGTCCGGTTGACCCGTGGCGAACTCGAGAACTGCGTCATGCAACCTCCGCTGCGAGGTGCGGGGGTCTCCGTCTTCCGAGGATCGGGACAACCCTCTGCACGCGACAGGTCCGGTCGGAAAGGAGTTCGGATAGTCCCGGTAGACGACGCGGGCTTGCACGAGGCAGCTCTGCAGGAATTCCGTAGACGCGAGCGCGAGGACTCGTATTACAGGGCTCTGGCGAGGACCTACGTAAAAGACACGCAGAAATTAGAAATTTAGTGATCCACGGGGGGGGGGGGGGGGCACTGGAGGGGGGGGGGGGGGGCACCTCTTCTAATCATTCCAGGGGCGCGCCAAGTCAACCCCGTAACAGACAAAGCGATCTCACCAGGACTCACAAAACAAGCGTGCGCAGCGTGGTCTCGGGTCTGCGCACCCAGTTTCGGCCGCGCTCTCTGCCTTGCTTGCTGTTTAGCCCCAGTTGCCATTCTGTGAAATGTGGGGCGCGTATCTCGTAAGCCGTATTCTCGATAGGATATATTTCTCGCTGTTTTCCTGAGTTCCACGTTATCCGCGAATATTTTCACGTTAGGCGAGCACTGTAGCATTGACAGCTTAGGTACTTTAAAAAAAAAAAAAAAAAGACAGGGGTGTTTTTGTTTATTACAACATTGTCGTTCTTGAGCTGTTCGTTTTATTCGTGGTGTTGTTTTGACATTTTGTTTTATCGTATTAGTCAATTCGCACCACCGGATACGTTATGACGTCAATGGTGAGATGTGCATAGAAACAACGATTGTGCATGGTGTTCGCCTTATCTTTAAAGGGGTACTGACACAAAATTTCGCGGCCGAGATAGCTTGCTGGATCGATTCCCGTGTACATGCGTGTACCATCTGCAAAACATCGACAGCGAATAAAGCTTGGAAGGTATTTTATATGAATTTTGAAGTTCGCGTGCGCGATCCAGCATTCTAGGCCGCACCTGGCGGCATTGACACCCTCGGAGGTGACCCGCGGTGACCCACCTACTTCCCGGTACAACAGGTTATGATGACGTCGTAGCCGCCATTTCTGTTTTGGCGCGCTCGCCACTGCGCTGTTGGTGACTGCTCGGCGGCTGCTGCGAGTGTGTGGCCGCGGCCACGAGGAGGCGCTGCCGCGGCGCGCACACGTTGAATGTTTTGTGTTTGGCGACAGTACAGCTTTCCCGTTTCCTGCTCCCAAGGACTTCTTGATTTCCCTGTGCTGCCTGGGCTGCAGTGACAGGCCACAATGCCGAAATCCTTCTGCGCCGTTTCCTTCTGCACGTCGAAGTCGGGATCGGGCGTATCGCTGCATACGTTTCCCCGCGACGAACCTCGGCGGCAGAAGTGGATCGAGTTCGTGTGCGCTTGTGGACATTAGGAGTATCAGGACTGGTCCCCCGTGCAGAACAGTCGCGTTTGCGGGCTCCATTTCGAGGCGCATTGCTTTACCACACAGGCGCCGGACTTGGCGTACATGGGTCTTCCGACTCCACCCTGTGCATCGCTCACGTCTGGTGCTCTGGTGTTACCTAGCTTTCTTCGGCACCAACAACTTGAAGGGCATCACAATGTTATCAAGTGATTCAATCGAATATTGAACGTAGAAAAAGAGAACGTACTTTGGCTAAATGAATTGCCCTGCAGAACATTTGTGCACGAATGTGTCGGGTCTTACCATAGTACATTGCCGACGCGAGGTTCATCGTGGTCGTCGTCGCTGGTATCGTTGCCGCTTCCCGACGAAGCACTCCTCGCCAGCGGGTCAAACCTGAAGTGATTCGCCCCGTCGTAAATTCCTTCCATCCCCGTCGCAAGAAAATTGTCGCCATCAGACGACGATGAGCCCGACGACGACAGCGAGGACGATAACGGCGACAACATCACGCAGCATGGGTGACAAGCGAATGCAAGCAGACGATGCAGACCGCGTGGAAGTGCGTCACTGTTCTGTGTGCTCCGTGACCGAGCGTTTCACTCGCTAGGTGGCGATAGTTGCACCCGGCGGCTTGTCGTTTTTGAGCTCTGTCAAACCGAAACTGAGGCTGTGTCGGTAATGAGGAGCTTGTAATTAATTATCTGTCGCGCGCTGCAGCAAACGATGTGCCGTGTTATGACTAACAGGCCCCCAGCAACACATTGCAGCAAAAAAACGCGGGGCGAAAATTTTTGTGTCAGGACTCCTTTAAATGGATGGAATGAATCTCATACCTGCCAACTCTTCCGAATTGTCCGGGAGACTCCGGAATTTTGACCTAATCTCCCGATTGTACGAATGCTATCTCGAATCTCCCGAAAAGTGGCCGCCACAGCAGAGGCGTTCGTTTTTTTTTTTTTTTTTTTTTTTTTTTTTTTTTTTTTTTTTTTTTTTTAATTACGAGCGTACGTCAGCCTTTCCTGCTACGACAGTTATGGTGCTGCGGAACAGCACAACCACGGCAGCTCAGCGATCCGTGGCCGAATCTCTGGCATAGGAAACGTCTTTGATTAAGAATGTACCGTCTGACATTTATTTTAATGCAGCCTGTTTAGATGGTTCGGGAAGCAACACTGGATGCAAATGTAAGAATGAAATGTTTGGTTGGGATTTCTTTGCCTTCTCTTCCAAATAACGATACTATAGTGCCTAGAATATACTGGCTAGTGTGCTGAGCGGGCGCTTTGGCGTGGCCATCGCGCTGATGCCTTCCCACAGTCACCGCATGGCGGCGCTGCGACTCGCTAAGGTCCCCCGCGCGTCGGCGGCTCCTGCGCTCTCAGCTGCGTAGCATGGCGCTTTCTGCCGCGTATATACTGTTCTTCGTTGCTTTTAACGCACTCGTCCAAGCACTTGACCGGACGGGAAAAATCTTAGCACCAAATTACTGCCCGCAGAAAATCCTCAAGTGGTTCGGCACTACAAAACGACGAAGCGTTTCATACGTACCTCACGTCGTCTGCTTGTTTTCGCGACTCTCTGCTTCACCACCAAAGCGAAGTAGAAAAGTTGCAATGAATATACTCCGACACACCCAACTTGCCCGTTGAAAACAATCAGCGAAAGTTGACGCGTTAGACGCAAGGAATCGTGTCGTAAGGATGGCTCACGGCAATTTCGATCGCGATGAAGTCCGACTCGGATTCTTCGCTGCTACACGGGAACATTCGCTGGCGATTTTACTCGTAGAATAGTGTCTTGAAGCGCAAGTTGGTACATCTCATTCCGTTGAAAACAGCGCGAAAACGGGTCGAAGGCTAAGCAACAGCGCTTCTGTTGTTTGTCCCTTATAGCCTTCATCCCGTTTTCGCGCTGTTTTCAACGCAGCGATTTTACTCGAAGTCGATCCAGTTAACTGCACTTCGCACCTCTCAGTCGTGGTCATATTTTATTATTTTAGCGGCGCATCACACTCAGTATGATGCGCCATCATGGACTGAGCAGATACTTGAGCCGGAGCGGGTCGACAGTAATCACAAATGTCCATGTAACGCTTGTATTACACAAATGCACTAATCGTTCTTGCAAACATTATGACACTAGCATATGCAAATCGTTCGCTTCACCAACAAAATGAATGGTGTTCGTCCAGTTCTGCAGATATCACCATAGGCCCCATACTTTTGGATCGGTTGTTTCGATGTTTCCGCAGTTCAGATGTACCTACTGTATATTGTTGTACTACATGAGCAAGTCTGTAGTTAACAGAGAATGGTTCATATGCAAATGTACGGTGGGGTGGGGTCACTTTCACTGTTCCACGTTTTCCAGCATGGCATCCGTATTTTCTAGACCACATGCGATGAACACAAGCTAGTCTAAATAGGATTCAGAAAAGGTAAATGCGAATAAAACGAACAGGGGTCATTAGTCAAGAACAACATCTCCATTAGATAATTTCATCATAGTCTAGTAGTGTGAATGGCTGAAAAATTTTTCGTGCAAAGCATCTTTGTGAGTATTATGCGTGCTTGCTTTTAACCGCCATGAATTAACAGTTTAAGGTGGGGTGAAACTTCTTGTGGTCCAAAAATGCAATTTTGGAATTTCAATTATCGAATAGAGCATTTCTTTGAGAAAATATATCACATTTGGGCACTGGCGGTTTCAAAAAAAGAATTTTAGGTCTCCTTTTTGTTGACACAATCACAGGTAATGCGCGCGTACTTCTACGTTATTTCTGCGTTTTTCTCAAAAGAACATTTTTAAAATTTCTGTACACTTTTCTCGGGAACTAGCGGGCGTAGGAAAACAAAGATTTCCACGTGTTAAATATAATGGCATTAACATAACTGGTTCTAGAGTCAGTAGCCTATGCGCATTTGTATTTTTTAGTATAAAAATCATTCATAAGTGGCCATTTTCATAAATCAACAAACGTAAAAAAAACATGACAAATCTAATTTTTGTTGTACACTCACAATTTTCGTTACAGTTCTGTAAAGCCTTAATCGCTACCTTTCTGCAAAATTTCAGGGATCCACAGATGGCAGATCTTATTTGAGAAGTACATTAGTAGAAAAACAAATAAAAATAAAAAATACTAAAAAATTTCGAACTATCTCTGGGCTGTAATTGAACCTGCCTCTACCTTTAAAATACCTCGCAAATTTTAGTCATAGCTTTCATTACCACTGCTGTATAGCCAGGATTTGAAACTCACTTTCAAAGTTTCACCCCCACCTCAATAACTGAAAATGTAATCTGAACTTCACTTTGAAAAATCCCCCTGTTCCACAACTAATCACCAACTCATCAAGCATAAGTAATGCACAAAACGCAAAACACCCGCGTAATTACTCTTTGCAGTTCCCATTTACACGTTCGTACACGAAGATTAGCGCGAACACGGTAAAAACAGCGCAAACGTCACCAAGACAACTTTGGACACGGGGCACGAAGCACTGATAAGCTGCGGAGGCACTAACATGCACCGCGACGCCGGCGCGTGTGCTACACCTTTGCGACAAGCGTCGCCGCCTACCGGCCAAAGTTGGAAGGCATCACCGGCACTGCCAACCCCTCCCATTGGAAACCCCCCTCCGCTCAGCACACTAGCCAGTATATTCTAGGCACTATAACGATCCGTTTCACATCAGTCACGTTCTGGTTTTTCCATCCCTCTAGTAGTTCAGCTTCAGACAAGTCAATGAGGTCTGCTTCAGAAACGACTCCGCGTGAGCTATTCATGGACCTATGGGGTGACACGGTAATGGGTACGCTTCCAAGTGTTTCCATACTGTTGAGTTCTTGCTATTGCTGTTTCACTGGGACCTCGAGAAGAAGGTCACCGCTCGCCATTTTGGTCACCTTGTAGCCCGGCCCCAAGGCTTCGGTCAAGGATTTTGCAACTATGAATGGAGAAATAGTTCTTGCGAGTTTGTCAGGGTTCTTGGCTGTGGAGCACATGAAGTTTAGGAAATGTTTCTGTTGGTCGGGTCAAAGAATTCAATATTTCATCGGTGCGTACCCACTTGTGAGGGTAACGATCAAGGAGGCGGGACAATGGAGCTGTTTCCATGATAGTTGTGTGTTTCGGCAGCAGTGGCGGCCACCCACCATGGAGTCCCAACATGGGGACGCTGCAGCACTTACCATGTAAGGCTGCAGACGCCAGCCGTACAATGCCGCTATAGCCTAATATATCATGTCCAAGGGAGGACACATGTACATGGTTAACCCGAGCCGACTACGAAAATGAGGAAGTAATTAACAGAAGAGATTAGAAGGCAGGAAAAGAAGAGAAAGAGGAGAGGAAAGAAAAAGATCGAAGAGGGGGGATAGGAAAAAGGCGACTGCCGATTTCCCTGGCTGGGTCAGCCCAGGAGTGCCTTCTACGTGAAGCCGGGGCCAAAGGGTCCAATCACTCCATAATCACTCCAAAGGGTCCATACCGGTCCAATTACCCGGCGTCGGCTCAACCCCCCAGGATCCCGTTTTCCCCGGACACCGGCACAGCCACGCACGGCTAGGCGTGGGAGGGGGGTTGAACCCCCCCCCCCCCCCCCGTTAGCTCAGGTCCGTGGTGACGCCACTCACCAAACGCCTGCTTGCGCAGACGCCCCTGCGGGGTTCTTGGAATCTTGGTGACTAGTAGGTGACTGAAAGGTCAAACCAATTTTTGTAAGGCAGCGAGCACCGAGTGGGAGGAACGAACGTTCTAGAATGCTTTGGTACATGTTAATACAATTGTTGGGGTTTTGCGTCCCAAGATCACGATATGATTATGAGGGACGCCGTAGTTTCGGGCTCCGGAAATGTCGACCACCTCCGGTTCTTTAACGAACACCTAAATCTAACTACTACTCCAGCCTCTAGTATTTCGCTTCCATCGAAATGCGGCCTCCGCGACCAGGATTCGATCCCGCGACCTTGCTCAGGTATGAGTAGAGAACGACGCGAAACAAATGGTTTTACGCACGAAGATGGACAAGCCTGTGAGCATGTGCATTCCCATACCCGAGCTCGAGGTGGTAGTGCGCCGAGAACAGACGTAGGCCCCGTTGCGGGGACTGCCACCGGTGCCCGTGTTCCACCCAGCTAGCGTGCGGTTCGACCGCACGACCGACGCGGTCGTTGTAGGCATTGGTGGATGCCGAGGGTTGATCGAAGCCGAAGAGGTGGCCCAAGTCCTCGAATCCTCGTATTCGGTAGATCAAACAGCCCAGCATCGACGGCACGAAGACGACGACCGCCGTAAGCATCAGCAGAAGGTTCCTTCGCATCTGCGCGGATTTGAATGATAACATGGGCGTATGAGTGGCGTGTATTGGTTACCCGAGGTGGGATCACGACATCAAATTTGTCCGTAATACACTGTTTTGTTTTCACCCCTAAGGAACTTTGAAAAGAGAGAATGAGGCCGTTTATCTACCACGCGCTGGAGCTTTCCAGCGCCTAGATGTTCACTGAGGCGACCCAGGGCAGCAGTGGCGCAAATCACCCGCCACCGTATTGTTTAGGGGTTATGGTGCTCAACTGCTGACCCGAAGGTTGCGGGATCAAATCCCGGCCGCGGCGGCCGCATTTCGATGGAAGCCAAATGCTATGCCCGTGTACTTAGATTTAGGTTCATGAATTTAGGTTTATGATGAACCTAAATCATGAATTTAGGTTCATGATTCATCATGAACCTATACCAACACGCCCAACTGGCAGTCATCCTAGATTTAGGTGCATGCCAAATAACACCACATGGTCGAAATTTTCTGGATCGCTCCACTATGGCGTTCGTCATAACCATGTCGTGGTTTTTGGACGTAAAACCACAGCAAATATTGTCACGCGTATGGAAATATTATTATCAGTGGCGTAAATAATGAGGGGGGGGTGGGGGAGACTCGGGGTGGTGCCCCTTGTTTTCATGCAGGGGGTGCACCCAATGCACTTTGAGCGTTGTTATCGAAGCATCCATCAGTCTATCTAGCCGCCTACGTTTGGGTGCTCTCATGATAGCCTCTTTAACTTGGTCTAGACCGAAATTGGCCTGGGAGGGAGGATTTGACGAATATGACTGTCTGGTCATTACATGAATAATGTGAAAACCCTGTCGCGCACTTCATCAAACCCTTTTCCTCAATACACGTGCGGCACATACCCGCTAGGCCGCGGTATGCGGGTATGCGCCACGGGTGATAGACAGTTTATATCAACCCAGGAACGGCGGGAAAAGACTGGTAACTTAAATGCGAGAGCGTTAAGAAGAACCGACATCGGCAGCGTTGACCAGCTGAATGCAAAGAATGAAAAGCAGGATCCAAGCAGGAATCGAACCCACGCATTCTGCGTGGCAGTCAGGTATTCTCATAGGCGTGCGCAGGCATCCCCTTCAGGGGGGGGGGGGGGGGGGCGAAGGTTCGTCCCAGCGCCCCCCCCCCCCCCTTCCTATTATGTCAATGTATGGGGCTGACTTTGCGCCCCCCCCCCCTCTTAGATGACTAGAGGGGAGGGGGGGGGGGACAGTACTGCCTTCACCGAACTTTAAGGAAATATATTATGGTTTATAAAGCTGCTGGGAAAAACGGGTTCTGCGGATGACCAGCAGTCTGTGGACATTTGCAAAAGTGGTGCTCGTGTAATCACTGGTAAGCATTTACGAGGCACTGTACGCGCACTATATGCTGGTGAATTGGCTTTCAAACGCGTTTCGAAGCCAAAAAAAAAAAAAAATCCGCGAACGGATGGCTCTATCACGCATGTCCGTGAACGGGTTCTTAACAATAAGGGTAGGGCTTGCAAATTCTGCAACACGCCTACGCATTGATTAAAGACGCCTTCAAGTATTATTGGCAAAGTTAACAGCTAGTGCGAGATTTAAAAAAAAAAATACATGACTTCGCGGTCGCGTGCCGGCTGTTCAGAGTTATTGGAGCAGGACATACCCGGAGAACAATCACCCGAACACTAAGCTTCTCACTCGGCGCATGCGGACAGAAATGCATGCAGTAAACAGCCGTTGCCATTGTTTGGTTTATTTCCTTCTTAAGCTTTCAAGCTGTGTAGAGCAGGAGAGAGAGTGGTGGTTCCTACTCATACAGACTGAAGTATGTTGTCGTTATGAACAAGAGCGGCTCACCCTTTGGTTTCTTAGGATCAGGTGCCTGTCCAGCCATAGCCTGTCATCGTACACGTACACGTTCTCCCAGTGGCAGCGAAGGGTCCGGTATTGTCGGTCCCTGGCGTAAATCTTAGCTTGGTACATGCTTCCTGCTTCTTCTTCTTGTTCCACAAATACTGGGCACAACCCACCTCGGGGGAATAGGCCATAAATCGGACGTTGCCCTCGTTTAAGAATTTAGTTCACTTGCTGAAGGTACGGGCTAAAAAACGAATAGTTTAGCCATTGCACAACAATAATATAACCTCGTAAAACAACAACAAAAAAAATCTGAAGAAAAATTTCCATAGTCCCCGTTGTGGGGAAGTAGCTAACTTAGAGCATATGCTCTGGCGATGCCCCTCGTTACTGGGCAGTGAACAAGCCGACCCAGCCAAGTGGAGCCGCCATCAGAAGCTCCAACAAGGGGGGATCAGCTTTGGGCCGTCCAGAGAGCCCACGATGCGGCGGTCAGGCTTAGCCTGCCCGTTCCAACGTGGGAGAAGCCCACTGCGCGCTAGTCGCGTCTCTCAGGACTATAATAAAGTTTTACCATCCATCCATCCATCCATGGCGGACACCTATTCTTCTTTCCCTCCTGTACGTGTCGAGGCACAGCCTTGACAATAATGGCCCATAACCAACTGTCGGGAAGTGCCAGAGCACTTCAACGTAAATATTAAAACAAAAGCAAGAATGCCGGAAAAGTATAAAAAGAGAGAAAGAATATGAACGGTAAAGATACCTGCGTAGTCAGAAATGTCACGCGGCCTCTTGTGCATTTGCCTAAGACGACTGGAAGGCAAATGCCACCTTTTTCTTCTCAGTCAATTGTGTTGATTGATACTCTCCACCCCTATATCCTCCCTGCTTCGAAAGTTTTCTGCACCCAACGCGGTGGTTTTGCACTTCCTCTGGGATCGGAGACATTGGAAGCATTGTGCTTCTCACGTGGATTCGAAGTGCCTCCGAGATCGGGTCACCTTTGACCAAGCGACGACGATGATGATGATAACAACTTTATTTTCCGCCAGATAAGGAGGCCCTCTGCTCCCCGTCCCCGGCACACAGGCCTAGGTGACGGGGGGCCGGCACCTCCGCGACTTAAAAGCAGGCAAAGAGTTCTTAGCTCTTCGTGGCTTCTTCCGCCAGGCGGATGGCCCAAGCGGACAATGTCATTTGATGACGTCACGTTATTGTGTAGTATGATAGTATTTCTACTTTCGGTTTCATTATGACGACGCCAGGTGGCACCTCACTTGGCACCAATTTTCTGGGACAGCGCCGCAAGGTTTGCTTCAGGGCGCAATGTAAATAAAGTTGATCAGAGTTGGTGACTAACACTTGGAGTGTGTGGACGTTTTCTTCGGCGTTCCAGCGCCGCGACGTCATGGACGCTGGCGTAGGCACGACCGCTGCCACGCTACGATTCGCTGTACTGCCGATGAGGCGACACAAGAGTTATGTGGCGTCATAACGATATCTTGATGACGTCGCAAAATTTGGCGACCTATGACGTCATGATAACGTCATCACATTACGTTTTGCGTCGCCATTCGTGTTGACGCCGACAGTCGCGCTTTCTGGCGTCTAAACGCGTGTATGCTTCTAGTAGCAAAGCGAAGCGTCATTGCATGGCTTTTCTTTCTCCGTTTCTCTTCTTCTCGGTGTAGGGTAGCGAACCAGAAACTTTTCCTACCTCCCCGGCCACGGCAGTCTCATGTTAAATGAGGTGTAGATGCGAAAACATCCGCGCGCTCAGATTCGGGCGCACTTTATAGAGAACCCCGTGTGGTGGAAATGAATGCGAAGTCTCCCACTATGGCGTGCCACATTATCATATGGTAGTTTCGGCATGTAAAACACAATATCATTAGAACTATTTGATTATTTAGCATTCCCTTCCGGTTAACCTCCCTGCATGTCTTTCCCAAGGCAGAAGAAATAACTAGGAGGGAGCGTCACGTTAGTGTTCTACAAAGTTAGTCACGTGATTCCGCTAGCCTCGGCAAGTCAACCTCCTTTGACGCAGCCCTTCCCGCCCAGTGCGTGGTGCCTCCTGGGTAATCATGACCAGGATTTTGGGACATTTCCACGTAGCGCCCTCTCTTGTCGGTGACAGCGGTGGCCTGCCGTAACTGAATGGGAAGTAAGCGAAAAAAATCATATCTCATGAAAAAAGCTAGTTATCAAAAACGACTCCCGGTTCTACAAAGCAGAGACTTAATTAAACATTTTGTCAAAATTACAGCGTCGCACTACAAACCGCGTGGCTTCCCAGAGTGTTTAATATTTAACAATGGGTCCCATGTATTTCCAATGGGGGGTGTTCAATTGTCTAGGGAAGCCACAGGTTTTGTAGTGCGATACTGAAATTTCGCCACAGTGTTCCAGTAGGTCTCTGCTGTATAGATCCCGGAGTCGTTTTAGATAACTAGCTTATTTCAAAAGATATGATTTTTTTCGCCTATTTCCCATTCAGTTAGGGCAGGATGCGGTTGCTGCCGCCGAGAGATGGCGCCACGTACGAATGTCTCCAAATCCTGGGAATGATTAGGCTTAAGATAACTTTTTTAACGAGATAGCGTTAAAGAGCTCGTTTCGCAGAAATTCCGGCGTCGGTGTCGTTGGTTGTGAGCGAAAAAATCGAGAAAGATGCAAATAAAATAAATAATAAAAATTTCAGGGTCCGAGTGAGGATCGAAACCCAGGCCGTCAGCGTGGCAAGCAGGTAGCTTTGCGGGTAGCCTTCTCTCTCTTCGGTTTTCTTTTTCTTTCCTCTTCTCTTGCTTTCTTGTTTCTTTTTTTTTTCTCTATTTCTACTTAGTTCTTCCTGTCAATTTCTTTATATTTTTCTTCCTACTTTTTCTCTTTATTGCGCGCTTGCTTCCTTTTTTTCTATTTTTATGTGGTTTTGCCCGCGTTACACCAAACGCTCGTTTTTCTTTTTTTCGCTTATGACAAGTGATCATCGTCAAGGCGCTCGAAGAAGAAGAGGAAGACTTCTCTTTGGCGCGAGCGCGCGCTCATTTATCAATTAAGGCGCTCTTTTTTTCCCCCTTTTTAGTCTAAAGTTACAGCGCTTATTTTAGCGTATTATGTATTAAACTCAAAGATCCTGCCGCCCGGTTCTTGGCCCATCCCCCTTCGTGGGTGAGCGCCATCAGCAAGAGGTCATCATCATCATCATCAAAGAACACGAGGAAGAAGACTTAGAGCGGGCGAGCGCTCAGCGCCATCCATATGAGGATATCATCATCATCATCATCAATATGACATGGAGCGTCAGCATACTACAGCACACGGCAGCGTACGACAGCCCGGCTCCCTAAAGTGCTAGCACGTACTTTAGGGGGCCGCAAACCAAGCAATATGGCTGCGGTCTAAGCGGCACATACGTTTATGGTGGCCACGTTTCTGTTTTGCTACATCGCCGAACAGAGCAAGTACTAGCCGCTCCGGCGTCGCAAATTTTGGTCACCGCTATGCATTGGCTCAACAGAAATCTTGTAATTCGGCTTTGTCGCAAAACATCTACATCAACAGCGGTGCGGCTGATAACTGCGAGCTGCAGCTCCAAAAAATGTTGATCGACTGCTTAAAACTTGTTGCAGGACTTCCACAGAGTCTAAAATAGCATCTTATAATCTCAGGATAACAGAGCGAGCTTTCGGATAAACGCCAACAAGCTACGGCGTCTATTTTCTCGCCGATCGGGATGACTTGCAAGATAACAGTTTTATCGGCGACATGCGCTTCCTGAACGATATCCTGGTAACTTGCACGATAACCGAGAGCTCTACTCATGCTTCTTACGTTTTCACGCAGCGTTAGCGAAAACACCACATCAGGCGTTAACGCAGGGCATGCGCGACAACGAATACAGAACTACACTGCGTAGTCACAGAATACCTAAACAACAGTGCGCGATACGATGTGCTGCGACACACGCGTGCCATGCATGGATGCTCTCAGATTCCGTCGCCTCGAAGTCTCGCAGCCGCGACGGCCGCGAGATCTGAAAAATGCGCTCACAGAATCTCAAGCCAGCGCTTCCGCGACTTTCGTTCCTTTTAAATAAAGTTACGCGAATTTCCCTGATGGGAACACAATTTCCCCTGAGTTTTCCCTAAGTATTTCCAGACTATCGAAAATCCCCGACCGTTCCCGCTTGGCAGACACCCTGCCTAAACCACCCCAGAGGTATAAATTTAGTTGTGGTGTTGCAGTTCTGCACGAGTCTTCAACAAACACGCAGCCGCAAGAACTTTTCGAAACGGTGCCGTAAAAGCGGAGCCACACACGTTTGACGACCCAGAAGTGGCCCCCCGCTCGCTTGGCTATTTCTTTCACTAAGCTCAGTTCATTGGCTTGTCCCGCTTCCTGGGCGAGAGCTCCTATTCGCCGTGCGAGGCGGAGGAGCGGCGAGCGCGCATACCTATGAGCAGGTTCACTTCATGGATGACGTGACCAGGCGCGAATGTTGACGTCACGGCCAACTCTGGGGATTACTGATAGGCCCGAAGAGGAGAACGGATTGTTTTTCAGAATTTGTGGTGCGCCCGTGGCTCATAGCGATGCCGCGTTCGGCATTGTTTAGCGTGACGGCATTCTGAACTGGATGCGCGCATTTACTTGAATGTTAAAACATTCTCGGAGATGGTTAACAATGCGTAAACTGGAGACCTTCAACTTGTCAAAACATTGACTATGGGTGACATTGCTCATCTCTAGTTATCACACTATGCTTCTGTCCAACTCCTTTCATGTGCTGTGTCAGTTACACAACAGTGATGAACACATTTCCAGAAAACAGCAATAAACTTTATTGCCTCGTAAAAATAGCGTGACAAAGGCATGACTTTGCCTTATGACTGACAACATGACATACCATACATGGGTCAATTGCACAATGTAATACCTTCATCTCAAATCATAAGTAACTGTCCCCACTGGAATCGGAGGCAACACAAACGCACCAACAAAAACAAGGGAACAAAGCCAACAGTGAGCAACAAGAGCTTCTAGCCTAACAAATGTTTCGCACATTTGGCACACATTGTGCCTAACATTTGAACAATGCGACAGAGTATACGCGTAGGCATTCAATGCCATGAAACGCAACTGACTCAAAAGCGAAAAATGGTGCAACAAGAATAAGTCCACAGCTGTAAAGAAAAAAAAAGGTTCATACATAAGCCTCTTTATGACTCTTGAAGCTTTTTTGTTGAGGAAAAGGAAGTAGCACTCATTCAGGTATGACAATGTCACAATGCAATGGCTCATCTTGTTAAAAAAAATACATCAAAATGGCAGTGTTGAAATCAGAAGCACACCTGCAGAAATGCTGCACGAAAGTAGGACTTCATTTCTACTTTTTGCAGCATTTCAACTATAGTGAAGTGCATACATTTTTCAAAAAGGGCACATTTCGCAAGATGCAGGTGCATGCACTCAAGCATATATTGCAGTAACGTTGCTTAAACGTATTACCGTACACAAGATTTGTACCTACTAAACATTTATCACATGAATTGACGTCTTTGTCATGTCACTTCCTCTTGGTTTCTCGTATGGAGCATAGCGCCACAGGGAAAATTGGATACCATCACTATGGCAATGCCATATTTTGTACAACTATAACATGAGTACATTCTGTACGCCAGCTCTGACAAAATATATCATTGTTACCCTGAGAACTGAATTGCAACATAGGCGTATCTATACACATATAGAGCATATCCTCATTCCACAATGCATGCTAAGAAAAACCTGTGCACATGTGCACATATCCATGCCTACATAGAGGAGCACCTAGGAAACTCAAGTCCCCAAAGTATGTTGAATGTGGCAAGAATAAATTTTATGCTTTCATCTTCAAAATCGCACATGGCAGCACACACGGTCAAACACACAGTCTGGCTTTCAGAGACAGCTTTAAGGCTGAGTTAAGTACGCGTCAATTCTATCATTACTGGGCCCTCACGTTAGACATTGCAGGCGGAACCCTTCAACAAATCATGACATACATTCTATGAAATCAAGACTACACATTCAGGAACAGCTGATCATTTATGGCACGTAATGGTGTCGTGAAAAATAAAACTCCAGGTATCATTGAAAATTGCCTATTGTGCTCCCACTACTTTGTCATTGAGAAGATTCAAAATTTTCCCTTCCGCTGACTTGGATACGCAACTTTTCAAATGACAGCAGTGGTGAGGATGTACGACCTTTTAACTGGTAGCTTAATTTTCAGTCCCGACTTGCACAATGCTTCAATGATGCATCAATCGAGGGTACATGTTCAGGAGTGTGCATTAGCTATACACTGTTACATTGAGCGTAAAAATGTTTTCAGCGAACAGTGTCTAGACAGCATATGTGAAAGTTTTGCAAAATGCTTCTGATCTTGTGGTGTGCTCACTCGCACAAGAGCACACGGTCAATTTCATACCAATCTTCTGCAGAAGTTTGGTTATTACCTTAAACAATTCTTGAGCAAATTTCTGCACAAAGCACAGCAAGGTTCCAGCATCACTTCAATGTTCCCAACAAGGCTGTTTGCTGACACAGAAGCTACTTGAGCATAATAATCTAGCACAAGGAGGCTCAGCTTGACAACTGATTCAAGAGCCTGAGGAATCCCCCCTCCCCATAAAAAAAAATAATGAGGTGCATGTTGCAAGGAAGAGGCACAACCCCATTTTCGTATATTTCAAGAATACGAAACTAGGGATGAGCCTTATCAGTGAAGTGAAAAAAAGCAAATTGTTTTACCCTTTGTGCATCAAGGTGATGTTCTGAAATTTGAAATCAGAACCCTTAACATCTTTCTGAGCAGTCCTTTCAAATTTTTGCAGAAACCATCAATTTTAAGTCTTAAAGGGATACTGACACGAAAATTTTCAGTTGTTTTTATTGTGTCAAACGAAAAGCCAAGCCCTCAAGAGCCTAGAAAATGTACTCCTAAGTGTGAGTGTCTCCTCAAAACGTAATTACAGTGTGTTCTTGAAAGCTAGTTACGGTTCCTACTGTACCCAGACGTCACAACACTGAATGAGCTTCTCTTCACTGCTCGCGCACAATATTGTCACGTTATAATGTGACAGAAACCTGCAACTGGGGGGTCAGCAGAACGTCAGGCTGGTCCGATCATTGGCAAAGCGAACTCATCGTCCTTTTCCGCGAGCCTATCTTCATCGTCTTTTTCTATAGCGGCACATACAATTCTATACCGCGTAATACAAGCTATTATGCTCGTGGCAATATCGTGACATTTCCGCAGCCGCTCCGCACACGTGGCTCCGTTTGTGACGCACAAGCGGACATTTTGGAAGTTTTGGTGCCTGACGTCATCATAACTAGCCAGACTGCTGCGTGAAGTCACCAGGATTAGTACTGTAGCCTGACGTCAAGCTAGTGTCGATGTTGGTAGGGGCGCTACAGGAAAATTGACTTTAATATCGAAACTAAATATTATACCAGCATTTGCTCGGCCTCACACTTGTTCAGAGCCGTCTCTGTATACATGAGATTTGTATGGCAGTGTAAACACACCTCTGAAAAATGGTGTCAGTACCCCTTTAATACTGAGTGAAGTCTTGTTAAGCGAAACTTGAAGGCACTAAAATATGTTTCCTATCGTGGGTGTTTAATAAAGAAAGGTGCAGTAGCTAAATATATAACCAACCAAATTACAGCAACTGTTCCACTTAAGCAATTTCCGCTTTATATAGAGTGACTGCTATGTCCCGAGAGAAATTGGTAAAACATAAACGTACTAAAAGTGAGAACATTTAAAGCGGTATAAGAAGAGTTAAAAAGCAAAATCAGGACAGGAAATGAAGCGCTCTATTCTACCAAGTGGCCCTTAGACTGTACAGAACTTTTCCACTTGCTTGATGTAGACTTCGCACTATGTTACTTGAACTCAATCTCTCCAAGAGGTTCCAGTCAAGTGCCTCAAAAGAATGGGGTAATCAGTTTAAGACACAATGAGCCCTAGTTAATTAACCAAAAATGCATTTCTAGTTTTTGTGCAAGGAGTGTCGGCCACTCGGGTAATACAGCAGAAGCATTGGAATCGTGAAAGGACAGCTTGCCATCCACCCGTTTGCAGTATAAAGCTACAAGGAAAACGATACGGATTTCTCAGAAGGAAAATTTTCCTAGTTGAATAAGATGGCACATGCAATCTGAGATTTCTTTGTCTAGCTTGCCTCCATGGTATGAACAGGACCTCAATGTATGCAGAGCTTAGTTAATGCAATAGCACCAAGAACTACATGGATGGCGCAAGATGGTACGTAGCGCCGTGTCCCGTTTCGCTCTTGTGCCGTCTATGTGGTTCCTTGCACTATTACAGGAATTATGGCCTACCAACGTCGTTCCCTTTTGAGCTGAGCTTGACTCGGCAAACAGCAAATGGTTGACTTTTTCACATCTCAAGGTTGCTTTGTGCAATGTTTTACCAGCTATGCAAACAAATATATTAAAGCTCCACACAAAAAGCTTATCCCAGGCTACACTGCAGAAAGCGTTAGTCCTGCCAAGAGGTTCATCAACCAGTTGAACGTGGTATCACTTCATGATAAACACTTTATACAAATGGATCCTCTTCAGCTCAGCATGGAACAGCTCATCAATTAGTGACTTAGCATTGCAAATTCTCTCGCCAAATGTATTAATTTTGATGGCAATGCACATTAACCCCATTAAAGGCTCCACAGCACCAACTGTACCTCACCGCGAAAGATGCGATCCTGCCGTAAAACGCACATTCATCGCACCTTTTCTTCAACCATGTCTCTGTCTGGATTTTCCCCTAGTTCCTGGAGGATCCTCTTTAGCTCGTCGTGAAATCTCTCATGGATTATGGTTTTCTTCAACCTGTCAAGTGCCCATGGGCTCCCAGTGACCATGAGCTTGAAGAACCAGTCGCCTCTGGCATCCTGCCAAGTCATAATTGCCACCTTCTGCAGTTGCATCCAGCGCCGTAAAAGTTCCCGGAACCGGTTTTCCTGTCGCACTACTGCCAGAAAAAACTCATCGTCGTCCCTCAGTGGCAGAAGCACGACCTGCGTCTGCGTCGGTCCCACTGGTGTCACCGACTCCAGAGGAATGTCGCCTTCCACCGCCTTGCCAGGGTAGAGAAGCCGGAAGAGTGTCCGCTCCGCCAGGTCGGCCAAGACAAACTCGTGCTTTTCACTTTTGGGCTTCACACAAAGCACCAGGTTCTTGAGCACGTTCACGAGAACCAAGCTGGGCTGCTTCTGGACTCGTGTGAGCCCGAAGCTATTTTCAAGCTGTTCCAGGGTTTTCTGCAACACGCGCGTCACGTGTCTCAAGTAACCCGCCGCCGCGTCTCCGTCGGTGTTCCAAAGGCATTCCTTGTTGCCCCTGAGCCAACGTTTGAGAAGCTTTAGGGCATTGTTAAAGAGTGCGGTTTTGAAAGGGACATCTGCCTGGTCTTTCCTTGGAATCAAGGCATGGGTCACGCGGTCTCGTATGCTTCCCCTCGTTGGTCCGTTGGTCGGAGCTGCACACTGCAGAATGTCCACGAGCTCGTTCGCCACACACCAGGCAAATCCTTCGGCTTGCGCACCTTGTTCATAGGCGCAACAGTACCATGCCGATGCACGACGCTTCGCCTCCTTGTAGTCTGTGCCGAGACCTTCAAGGAATTCGTCACGTGCACGTGCCATGATGTGCTTCACCTGTAAAAGGCGTACAGACGTTTAACATGATAGCGTTTTCTTTGCCTGGTGTACTACTTTTGTCTGGTTAGGCAATACTGACCACAAAATGATCATTGCGTCAGAAAAGAAAAACTTCACCCCACCCCCCCCGGTGAAAAATCAAGCCCAGGCATGTAGTGTGGTAAGAGATAGAAAAAAAAAGTTTATAATGAGCATTTGTACGGAACTGCCTTAAAAATCGTTTAAGCACCTTGCATATGAAACTAACTCTCTGTGCCATACCTGGTCTCATCGGCGGAGTTTTACTGGTGGTTGAAGACATTAACTCGAGCCAGTACAATTACAGCAATCTTTGTTCCAATTAAACAAAGCAAGTCAAACCCAGACATAAAAACAATCCGAATTTTCTTTTTTATTAACCCTGAAGACTGAAGTATTAAAGAGGAGTGAGTATAAAAACATATGTCCAGGCAGCAAGAGCTGCATCAGCCTTGCACTCCTCTATCACTAACAGTATCATTCACTAAGATTAGAAGCATCCTATTCAAACGTGACATGGTCTCACCTTACATTGACGATAGTCTTTCTGATATTCTTGTCTTCAGTGAGATTTCGCTGAACACTGACATCAATGACAGCGAAATTTTTACTAGTGCCAACAGCCGCAACATCTATCTATGTGATCATTTCTTCTGGTGTTCTTCTCACCATTAAAAGATCCATCACATCATACACCGTCCCTTCTCATTCTAAGATTGAAATTGTCTGGGTAGGTTGCACAATCCAGTCCACAAAGGTATTGCTCAGCAGCTGTTATCGTTCTCCTGAATGCCATCATTCCTTCTTAGATGAGTTGCGCAGCATCATTAATACTGCCATCCAAGTCTGCCAGATTCATACTGTATCTCTACGCGGTGATTTTAATCTACCCTTTATTGACTGGGAACAGTTGTCTTGCAAGCACTCAGCTGACTTCATTAACTTTAGACTTTAATTTTGCTCAGGTTATTACTCACCCACTCGCGGTTCAAATACGCTAGACCTCATTCTAACAACTGCACCTGAAACAATTGACCACATAGATTGAGTAGAATTAGCGACCAAAAATTGCTACAAGTAGCTCTTGCTATCCAGCAGCCTTTTGCAGGAACTTAAAAGCAAATTAGAGATTATAATAAAGCCAACTACAATGCCATTAACAAGTAACTTACTTCCTTTTTTGACAATGTGCTACTACCTTTTTAGTCGCTCAGTAGAAGAAAACTGGGTTCTTTTCAAAAATAAGATTTCGACACTAACAGGAAAACATGAGCCTTTGATAACGATTACTATACTCCATCTCACAAATACCTTGCAGCACTGCCGAAGCTACGAGGAGTACGCAGGCGGTATCCTTGCGCAGCACATAATATAGTTCCGGGCTTAAAGGGACACTAAAGTGAAACAATGACTTGGTTTAGACTGACAAACTGCACTCTGAGAACTCTAATGCCATATGTTTCACTATCATAAATTCATTATTAGCGGAGAAAATCAAGGTTGAAGTTTTAGTTTTAAATTTGGTGCCGTTATCTGTGCGCGTGACGTCAGAAATTCCAGATATATTTTTCGTATTTTCGCGACCATTGGCTCGATGAAATTTTCTGAAACTTCGTATGCTAGGTCTATGGCACCTACAGATGCCAATGCACCTCATTTTTGTCGGTTAGAAGCTACGTAGGACTCAGTAGACACCTCCAGAATCTATGACGTCACGGTGTTTGGTGCGGGAACCTCAAGGTGGCGTCTCCACCCGCATTTTCTTTTCACGTGTTTTCTTGCTTATCAAGCGTCGTGTCGCGGTAAGAGTTGTGTTTTCGGGATTGTGAAATTGTACTTAACTAATCAGCGAAAAATCGTTTTGCCTTTTAGTGTCCCTTTAACTGTTTCATTATCAACGAGGTACAAGAGCTTTAGCTGTGCTTCTCGCATGGCGTGTTACAGCGATACGTGGCACCTTAGGCCCTTCGCGCATGCACTTCGCAATTTCTGTAATAATGCAGAGATTACCGGCTAGTAACCGTAATAATCACCCTAACCACGATGACGTACAGCAACATGGCAGCCCCCCATACACCCCAGACTACCCGCTTCCAGCCGAATTTGTGCTTCTTACTGGCTCTCTGCCCAGACAGCAAGAAATAAGTGGTATAATCTGCCATCGCTTAATCTCATCTAACGGTGAGGGCAAAACATCAGGTATCTTTTTTCGTTATTATTGAGATCGCTCGTTTGTTTTGATGCTGCTAGGACTACCGAGGCGGTGCCAAGCCGTAAAAGTAGTTTGATGTTAACTGAGCAGATGTCGCTACCACATTAGCGTCGGTGATGCGTTGACGATGCGAAACACCCGGAATGTCTATATTGTTTTCTGTGCCAATAATTTGCTGTTCCCCCCAAGAATGGTCCGTGATTGCTGCTGAAAGTGCGTCGACTGTGCTGTCAAAAAAGAACTCTGTCAAAACGCCAGTATGAACGCTGCTATAAAAAAGAACCGCGTTACTCACAAACGCCAGTGAACACGCCCTGTACGAGTGGTTTTCTGAACATAAAGAAACGGTGAGGTGGCGTTCCCGCAGAAGTTCTTGCGTTTTGTATTTACTGCAGGGACCAAGTATCGTCAAGGTAGGCAAGCTGACGCGAAAGAGACGACGAGCAGATGATGCGACGCGGATGAACACGTCTTGAGGGGCTTTCGCCTTCCACAGTGCTGCAAGGTACTTCTGAGATGGAGTATAATGATAAAACTAATACATGGTTTAACAAGTCTCTACTCACACTCTGAAAAAAAAAAAATGTGGCTCTACAGGTCAGCGAAAAATTCATGTCCACAGACTTCTTGGGATAGGTATGAGGAATGAGTGGAGACGACCATCTTCCCAAAATTCACGAATGTGATTACTAGAGACCGGATTATAGGTAAATGCCTGTTTTGTCCCTTACTCTTTTATCGCGCAACTTTGATGTATGAGCATGAATTATTGTTTAAGAAGGGCTTTTATAGTGTTTTTATAGTGCTTATAAATGCCTATTTTTGATGTTTGTGCCTAGATGCTTACAAATCCCTATACCGTATTTACTCGCATAATAGGCGCACTTTTTTTTCCAGGAAAATCCGGCTCCAGGTTCGGGGTGCGCCTATTACGCGGGGTAAAATTTCCGAAAATTTTATTTCCGACTACAGCCTAGACCGCTGATAACGCAAATCACCGAAGTCACGAATATCCGCACTACAGCCGAAACAACCTTCTTCATAGGCTACACTAGCGCAAAACGTGTTGAGCATGCAGTCTCGCGTGTCCGAGAATCGAGGCATGCGATGCGGTGTGCTTACAAGCATTCAAATTTCCAAAAATTAACAATTAACAAAAAAAAAAGTACGAAAAGAAAGCGCCATCGCGGAAATTCACCGATTACGTTTCATCACGACCGAAATTTTGTGCTCTGAACGGTACCGATCGTTCGATTTCACGGGCTCGCACCCCATGTCGAAGACATCGAATCGCGAACCACCATTCGAGTGTTACAGTCGCCACCCATGCCCCCTTTCCTTCAATTAGAGCCACTGCAAAGAGTTACAGTAATCCCTCGTTAACTCGAAGTCGTAAAATCCTGCAAAATTTTCGACATAAGCGGTATTTCGAGTTAAGCAAATACGCCGAAAATATGTGGCCAGGTCACTATAAAAGAAAAGTCAGTGCTACTAGCAAATGCTCCACTGCACGGGGGAGCTACCGTAATAAAGGCAAAACAATTCACAGGAAATTTTATTTCCGCGGGATGCTCGCCTGCTTGGCGTTCGCATTCGGTCCGAGAGAAAGGCGTTCTCAAGTTGCTCCACACATCGCATGAGCCGTTGGTCGCCATCGCTTCATTTTTTTCTCCGACGTGAGAGATTTGCACTACTTTGGGCGGGACATCTAGGTTGATGTTCTGAAGCGTTTGTTGCGCAGACCACTCACTACTCAGCAAAACTGAAGTCAAGATGCTTCATGCGCAGATTGCGGGGAAAACAAAGAACATCAACTCGCACTCGCAAAGGCTAGGTTGCATAATGACGAGCTCACGCTGCGTTCGGCACATATAGCAAGAGATAAGCGTTAGCACAAAGCCGTCGTTGCCTGTTGGAAGCGGACTTTGCCTTCCGCCTCCCTCTCGGTCAAGATTTCGAGATATCCGCAGTCCCTTCCGAAAAACGTTTCGAGATAAAAGGGGAGAAATACGTAGCACCTATAGGAGGTTAATGCACGGCGAGAAACAGTTTCGACTTAACCGAGATTTCGAGATATGCGAGTTCGAGTTAACGAGGGTTTACTGTACGTTTATTCCGTACAAAACCGCAACTTTGATCACCCGCGACCGCCACCGAAAAGCAACCAACGCTGATTAGGCCTAGCGTACGGTTCGGCATGTCGCGGGAAGTTCGTACAAGACAACATGAAGATTGGGCGTAGAAAAGATCGCACTCAAGCACTGATTCAAGAGCAGCGCGTGATACGATGTTAAGGTTCGCGGCAGGGAAATCAGCGGCGACAAAAGTCCGCCGAGCTTGTGCAAGTCCGCGTATTAGCAGCAAAGGCGAAAGCTCGTGTCGGAAAGCCGAAAAGCTTTTAAATTTGCGGACAGGTAGCAAACGCGCGACGACGCTTTTCCCAACAAGAAACTCGAAGCGCACTTGATAAGGGCGCGATCGCACGTTCCACGCGGTGCGCGCTCGGCCGGCAAGCGGCCGGCGCCACGCCGGTGCAAAGGTTACTCCGACGCCCAGGCAACCGCCCTTCTTCCTCACTCGGCGGGCCCACGCAGCTGGCGCAGCGCTGCCGCGGTCTTTCTTATTTTCTTTTTCCTCGCTCCAGTTAACATGAGAGGGCGTCGAATTGTAACCGTGCAAATACGGTACAGAACTACTGATCACCGCCAAGTTCGGGGTGCGCCTATTATGCGCGGAAATAAAAAAAACTGATTTCTCACGACCAAACTGGGGGTCCGCCTATTATGCGAGTGCGCCTATTATGCGAGTAAATACGGTAAATGTCTATGTTCAAAATCGGCGCTTATATGAACACTATTTAGCCTCAAGTTTTGCTCCTGTGTACAGTTTGAGACCATTATTCATGTTACCACAAAACATGGACTGTTTGGAACTATGGGGTTCAACCTAGACCTCTACAGTAAACCCTCGTTACAACGAAGTCGCGTTATTCGAATTATCGCTTTTATCGCAGTGTCACGCAGTCTCGACCTAAATGCGTGTGTTTTAGACTGGATGACTCAAAGCATGTCGATAGCTTACTCCGCTTAGAGCGAAGTAACAAGTTGCGAATGCGTCACGGTGGCGCTAAGAGTGGGAGAGCGACCGCCCACGCCGCCGAAGTGCCTGCGCGCTTTTTTCATCCACGTCCCGCACCGAGCGGCCTTTTCTGCGCTGAGCGAGCGATGTTCGCGCTAGCGTCGCCAGGCTAAAGTGCACCAGTGCAGACGGCCTGAGAGTCACCGCGGCGCTGCGTGCCGGCTGCTCCCCGTTACGCCACTGGCTACGCCGGTGGTGTCATGTGACCATTACGGAGCCTTGGTGTGCTCCCTGGGTTTTTTCCATCAGTGTTTGGAAGACACACGTGCATGTGTGTTGTGTGAGGTCTGTGTGAACCCGTGACGTTGTGTGGGCACATCGTGTGTGCTTTTAGTGACCGTCAAGTGAAAATGGCACCGCCGGTGCCCGCACGGAAGTGTCTGACATTGGAGCAGAAAGTTCAACTGATACGTGAGGTGGAAAAAGCAGGCCGGCAGAAGTCTGAAATCGCAAGACAATTCGAAATACCGCCGTCAACATTATCAACTGTTCTGAAGAATAAAGGATGCCGTACTGGACCGCTTTGAGAAGAGTTTCTCAGCCAAACGAAAGCGCAACCGTGAGTCTATGTATCCTGAAGTGGAAAGAGTGTTTCTTGAATGGCTGAAAAACGCTAGAAGTGCAAACCTTCCTGTAAATAGGGCCTACATTGACCGGAAAAGCCGAAGCTCTAGCCGCCCAAATGGGTAAGAAAGACTAAGTGCAGCAACGGCTGGCTTGAACGTTTCAAGAGACATCACGGCGTGTCTTCAAAATCGATCGTTGGTGAAAGTGCAGCTGTGGACCGCGACGTCGTGGACGGATGGCGCAAGCATCGGCTGAGCGCCCTACTTCAGCAGTATGAAGATAGAGACATTTACAACTTGGATGAGGGCAGCATTCTTTTACAGAATATTGCCGAAGCGCACGTAAACTACACCGGGCGGAACCTCATCAGGATGTAAACAAAACAAACGCGTTACAGAGCTGTTCGGTGCTAACGCGACGGGGGAGGGCAAGCTTCCTTAGCTGATACTGGGGAAGGCAGCAAAGCCCTGGTGCTTCCGCAACGCAACGATGCCCAAAGACTGCATATACAGAAGCAACAGACGAGCTTGGATGACCGCAGCCGTTTTCGAAGAGTATGTGCGCCTGCTCGATCGAAAGTTTAGGGCAAAGCAAAGGCGTGTGCTTTTTGTTATCGACAATTGCGCCAGCCATGGCAAGATTGAAAATCTGCAAGCAATCACTTTGGAATTTCTACCAGCGAATACAACCGCGATATTGCAGCCCACGGACCAAGGCATTATTGAGACAACACGAAAGTTATACCGGAAAAGTCTTTTACAACGGATGCTCGTTGCGTATGATGCAAACAAGGGATACAGCATCCACTTACTTGGAGCAGTGCATTTACTATGCCATTCATGGAAAGAACTGGCACCTGCAAAAATTGCAAACTGCTTTGCACATGCTGGATTTTCCCGGTCGCACGCAGAAGACGCTGATGATGACTGCGAGGACTGCGACGATCTCTACGAAGCTGTGAGCAGCATCATTGGCGGAGATCTGGAAGGCAACTTCGAATCATTCGCGATGGCTGACGCAGATGTACCCGTCGTTGCCCCAGCTACGAATGCCAAAATAGTCGACTTGCTTGGAGGCCCCGATGAGGAAGATGAGCCGCTAGAGCCGCAGACGAACAGCCTCGCGAAATATTAACAGTGGCACAAACGCAGGAGAGCCTCCGTCAGTTGCGAAATAGAGTGGAGTGGGCGGGCGGCGACCACGACCTCATAATTTGCCTGAGCAAACTGGAGCAGGCACTCCTAGCGCCCAGCCGAAGCACCCGACAAAGCCAGCTGACTGACTTTTTTGTGCGTGAATAAAAGTTTGTTTCACTGAATACCACTTCTGCGAAGTTGTCATGGCTAATTTAGCTGTACTTGCTGAGCTTTTATGGGGCAGTCGCGTATATCGAATTACCGCTTATATTGAATTTTATTGCCATCCCGTTGACTTCGGTATTTCAACCAACTTTCTGAAACAACCGGTAGCAGCAGTGAAGTTGGACATGCCGGCGAGCATGCGCCACCGCACTGACATGGTGCAAGCAGTTGGCGAATGAGACCACGCAAAGAGCCGTCAGCGGAAAGGGAAGTGAAGAGAAAAACAAAAGGAGCGTGAGAGAAAAAAAAAAATGTGATGTGCACGAGCTTTTGTTCTAATTTACTTTGCAAGGTTTCACATTTCACATTTTTATTCGAGGTTTTGTAACCGATAAAGACAGGATTTTAGGCAAATGCCCATTTTGTCCTTTGCACTCCCATCGCGCCAGTGATATATGAGCATCAATTAGAGGTTAAGAAGGGTTTTTATACTCCATTAGCGTAGCCAGAAATATTGTTCAGAGGGGGGCACTCAACCATACTTTATGTGCGTTAACGCACGCGTGCGTGCGTGTGAAAGGCAGGCGCACCATCATTCTGTGGGCGGAGCCTACATTTTTTTTCTTACATTGTAATGGAGTATAGTGTCAAATCACAGCAAACGAATCCGCTAATCAACTTTACCTGGTATTCCACAACCACAGCCACGTCTGTGTGGTCATGCTTCTCCGAGATGCGGGGATCCATGGTCATCACGGCACCAGATAGCGCCTCTATCTCCGACTGGATGCCGTACGTGGCTAGAAGCGACCGGATTCGGAGGCGATACCTTGCCAGAGCTTGCCTCGCCACCTCCATGTGCTCCTCGTGTCCCTCGACAATGAGCCGAAAGTCGGGTTGCACGTCGCCCACGGGTCCCACGCTTTCCAGAACCATGCCGCCCAGCTTGCGGTAAAGTTTGCCGAGCGCGTTTCGGGACAGGTACGTGTCCTTCTCGCAGTGCTTCTGCATGAAGTCTGGGTAGGCAGCGGGCTTCTCGCTCATGGACAGATACTCGGGCCGTCCAAGTTTGGCAAAGTCGACAGCACGCGACACTTTACGAGCCAGGGTCCGGCACATGTTTGACTTGACCCCTTCGCGCAGCCAGTCGGCCCAGGCGAGGTGCGCGTTGCTGATGAGGCCTACAACGTCGTGTTGGATGTACTTGCACACAAAATCAACCATGTCTTCCACCTGTAAAAGAGCACTGGATATAACTGAAAGGGGCCCTGCAACACTTCTTGAACATGGCCAGAAAACGTGGCCAATGGGTAGTCAAGGCTCCAGCGAACACGCAAGTTAAACGGAGAGCGGCACGCAACGTGGAATTCACAATTAAATTTCATAGCTAGAAAACATTCGCTCTCCTCTCAACAAATGATGCCATATATCAAAAATCAACTGCGTCACATACCCAAAAGAACCAGCCATTGGCTGATTTGAACATTGTGAGCTGCACAGTTACCGCCGCAATGTGCCACTATGTGCCTGTGCCACGGCACATTGCAACACTGGCGAACGAGCCACACGCAACATTCATGCGTATGTTGAAAGAAAAGAAGAAAAGGAAGTGCTCTAGGTCATGACGCTTGGTGACGCACGGACGTATACTCCGTTTCACAAGCTGTTGGCAGTACAGTGGAAGGTACGTGTGCCCTCAGCCAATCACGACAGAGCGGACTACATAATTGTGTTCCTACGCGAATGTCGCTTCCGTGAATCTGACAAGTGACCCCCCGCCTGGGTGGAAAAATGTGTACTATACTAATTAACTTTTTAATTTTGTAGCAGGTGGCGCTTGGCACCATCTTCATCTGATCTGTTTATTTTTTGACGGGCCGACTTCCGTTCCAAAGGAACTGGCTTTGTCTATTAATATTTAGTGTCACTTGTTCCTATGAATTTTCGTCACATCAGAGATTTTTTTTTAATTGATTACGCCACGGGTATAAAAAAAATATTTAATCATTCAATCAATCAATTTAAGTGAATCATTGAGTCAATTAACGAGCGATTCATAGAATCAATCAATCCGATGCTTTATTTTCCGACATAAAAAAATGTTTTTTTTTTGTTTTTTATGTTTGTTACTCTCACTTCAACAGTACTGAATGATCCCGTCCTGTAAGCAATACGCAATGATTGCCATGAGGCCGTTAGGAGGGCTCACATCTCATCGTCCTCCACAACTTGTATTTGGCGTTGCAGCTCCGCAGAAACCGGCGGCGACTTTGCACAATGCGCCTCGCTTCTTTGATAAATGCGTTCCGAGAGCGTTCCTTGTACTTGAAGCCACGCTGCTTCAGCATCCTCTGCATCGTCGTTGTGGACACGGCCGTAGCGTCTCGTCCTCTTCGAAACGCTGCACCACCTTGGCGATGGCTGGAATTTCACCTCCCTCAAAAAAAGACGTACACCACCAATCGAAAGACGCTCAGGTCAAAATCGTCCAGCTTCTTCACCCGATCACGGCCTTTCCAATAAAACGCTTGTTCGGTGGTAGGACTGCCCGCGTTCCCCGCCAGCGCTTTCCACCGACAGAGCGTTCGCTCGCTCACCTGGATAGGTTTTTCCGTCCTCTTGGTGAGTGAATCCAAGCTTGCACTTTCCCCGCACTCGACGCGAAGCGCTAGCGTTTAAAGTTATCTGCTGCGCCAGCTTGGGAAAATCGCACACACTCGATGGATGGCTCACCGGCGACAGTTTGCGGGACGCGTTGCACACACACGACCAACTCGGGCGACGCCATGTTGCCGAAATGCGGCGCATCACCACCTCACAACAAGCCTCCGCTCAGCCGCGTCCATGCGGGCTTTTTCTATTCATTTCACGAATTATTAAAACACTTTGGACGCTTTAAAACATCAATCCGTACCATACTGTCACGTTATGCGTTTGTAGTGTGCAAAATAGTGCTGGATTGGCAAAATAGTTGAGGGACTATTTACTGTGCTCACGCAGCCCTGATTGGACGAGAGAGCTCTACCTTTGGCTGCACTGCCAACAGCTTGTGAAACGGAGTATAGCTTCTTGCCCCCCTTGTCATTCCCCCCTGTAACTCTAGTACTTGTCAGATTATAAAAATTTCTGTGGCAGTCAATTCACGAGGCAATAAACTCCCATACTGAGGTCATCTGATGATTACTTTCAGTCAGTTCGATCAGACAGCCCACTGAATTGAACATGCACTGAATTCTGATTTCAGATCAGGTCAAATTTTCCTGTCGACTAGGAGGCATTCTTCTGGAGAAACCCGTGTAGATTTCCTTCTTGAATAACAATTTTGTTGCCTGTAGTGGACATTACTCCACCTTGCAGGCTTCTGGAGAACTGATATGGCAAACCATCGCAGAATGTGCGTCCCATTGCGAAACGTGTGCAACTAAAGAAGCTGAACGATAGGAGCCAACCTGAACAGGGCCCTCGTTTTCCACGGCTTCGTCATCATAGAAGTCCATCGGATCATCATTCCTGTGGAAGATGAGTGGTGGGTACCAGATGACCGAGTACTCGTCTCCGTCCAAGTCAGAACCTGTTAAAAACGTACAAGGGGACTTACTATTATTCCTTCCACTTATGCAAGCGAGCACGCTGCGGCCCTCTAACCAAAGCCCATTGAACACCTCGGTGAAAGATTCAGATGATTGGCCCTTTTCTTTTTTTTTTTTTTTTTTTTTTTTTTTTTTTTTTTTTTTTTTTTTTTGAGCGATTTTTGGGGGGGGTCGACCTACATTGGAGTCGACTTACATTCGTGTAAATATGGTATATTTCGTTTTTTTGAGCCCTAAACCTCTGTGCTATATGAAATTTGCCGCAATAGAGAGACTTGTATAAAACTTGGACAAAAAACAGGAGTTTGACAAAAGTTCCTGTTTTTTAACAGGAACTTTTGCTGCATTCGAAAACAAGCAGACTTAAGACACTAGGATATTGTGCAAGACATCATACGTTTTTTAGCAAAATACCACAGATGACCGCTGCAGATAAAATTGTTAATAAAATTCTGACCATACCTTGTATAGTATTATGGTAGTATCCTGCTATAACAAACACCACTACAATGAAATTTCCATCAACAAAACTTTCAATTCGCTGCCAGCTGCCCATAGAAAACAATGTGAAAAACATCTTGTTGCAACGAATAACTTTTCTGGGTACTTACGCTTCAACAAAGTTTCTGCGAGTGCTACAGTCTGTCTACCACATAAGGAAAAGGCGCTTGCCTAGGATTGTCACGAAATTTTTACGGCAATTATATGATTTCTCGTTGACTCATGATTTCCGCAGCAGTGCGGCCGCATCAGAACACCCGTGTGTTTATCTGAGACGATTTCCACTACCACATGCACATCCCAATAGATTTTTCGCCATTGAGACGCTCGGCGACAGATCCTCCAACCACCATGATGCAACCAGCGGGTTTGATTCGCATGTGGGCCACGATGGGATCGTTCTTCAAGAACTCCCATGTTTTTGACATAACACTCAAAACGATACCACTGCTCGTCGTCACTCCTGCAATTGTAGATGACAACCACAGAGTTCTGAAGCCACACGAGCGGCTTGCACGCATTTAGTCCAAGTGAAACTACATTATGCCGCAACCGCTGTGAACAAAATCACAGTTGTGTCGATGCAATCACGGGTGACCACGAAACTCTGAAAGTATGCGTGCATCCAATGTGCACCGAGTGCAAAAGTGATACTTTGCTTGCTGAAACTGCTGCAGACAAAACTTATGCGGTGTGGGTCGGAAGGTGCGGCAACATAGGCTCGGTGCGGTATCACCAATACACCTTTATTGCCATCACGAAAAGCACACTGACTCAACTGAAATTGGCAAACACTAGTGTGTGTCTATATCTATATATATATATATATATATATACAGTAAAGCCTCGTTACAACAAACACCACATTAACGAACATTTCAGATTAACGAACTTTTAAGAAATCCCGCGCCGACTGCCTATAGTTTCAATGTAAAAATATTTCACTACTACGAACTTCAGAATAACGATCGTTCTTTAATTCCCGTGTCATCTTAACAACACCTCAGTACTACGAACTTATATCCCGAAATGCGAGGATTCTCAGATTTCAGTGCATCGGTCGTGGCAGTCGGAGCTGCAAGGTAGCAGACGACGCAGCGCAAAGAGCGGACGCCCTCCCGCAAAAACCTGAGATGGCGCGGGAGGAGAAAGACGCGGGCGGAGGGTTGCAGAGGTGACAACGCATCAGGTTTTGTAAGCGGAGTGCCGGGGAATATGGGCTCGGAAAACCTGAGACGGTGTGGGAGAAGAGCCAACGCTGAAGCAACGCGCTGGCTGAAGTGGGCATTTTTCTTTTTTCCTGCTTCTGCGGAGGCGACGACCATAGAGTTTGACGACAACGCATCGCATTTTTCTTGCTTGCTTTATCAGTTGCTCGCGTGCTGTCACCCGTATCAGGCGTCTCCATCTTGTTTTTCTTCTGCGTATTTTATTGTGTTGGAAGTGCGTGTCGGCGTTCGTGTTGTCATGAGCTCAACTACTCCTACGGCGAAGAAGCGGAAGCAGTTTTCTTTGAGTGAGAAAGTAGACATTCTTCGTGAAATAGAAGACGGGAAGAAACAAGCCGTCGTGGCTAAAGAGCGTGGAGTGGCGCGGTCGACGATCGCCACGATTCTCAAAGATAAAGAGAAGATCTTCAAGCACCAGCACGAATCTCAGCTTGCCCCATCAAGGAAGCGACTGCGGCTCGGCGATTTTCAGAATATTGACGCAGCAGTGCTCACTTGGTTTACAGACATGAGAGCACAGAATGTGCCCGTGTCATGGCACTGAAAAGCTGAAGCCTCTTGTGATCGGGAGGTTTTCGATGCCGTGCCATTATCGGGCAAATCAGCGTGCCTGGATGACGCGCGAGCTGTTTTCCGAGTGGCTGCTGACGGTAGACGAAAAGATGAGGAAGGAGGGGCGGCACATTTTGATGATCGCGTTGGACTACTTGAGGAAACTTCGCATATTCATAGAAAAAAGCGGCACAGCGACTGAAGCAGTGCATAAAAATGCGGACGGTCTAGAATCGTTCATGATGCAGAGTTTGTGCTGCACCCGTCAAAAAAAGATCGCGGACTATTTCAAATAAACGTGCCTTGTCTGACGTTTACGTGTGCATTGTTGTGAGAAACGAGTTCCAGGACGTACCGTTGCAAAGGTAGGACGTTTGCGTTACTGAAATGCTATTGTTATGGTAAATTTTCGGGGTTTCACTATAACGACCTTTCAGAATAACAAACATTTTTCCGCGGTCCCCTGAAGTTCGTTATACCGAGATTTCACTGTATATATACACACAGTTAAACCTGGATATAACGAAATTGACAAATTCCCGAAAAAATTCGTTACAAGCAGGTTTTCGTTATATCCAGTTTCAGCACGAAAATGCGAAAACTAAACGCAAAAATTAAACAAAAGGGGAACTGAAGGCATAGGTAACCCAAAACACTTATTTAGCAGTAAAAAACTGCGTGATTATTGCGATAGCAATTGTACAGACACTCTCGACGGGTTTTTGTCGTCGCCGCCATGTTCCGTATAAAGTCCAAATTGATATCATGCCCCCGCGCATCGTAACTTTTACCCGCGGGTAAAAGCGCGCGAGTGCTGCTGAAGTAGAGATCAAACGAGCCGGCCCATCTCTATCGCCCCGAGGCCATCCCCCCCGCGTATTAGACCTGCCGTCGAATGCTCAAGCAAAGAGGAAACACCCCGCCCGTCTTGAACGAGCATGAAAAGACGCGGAGGGGACGGGGGGATCACTCGAGCAGCAACAGTGAACTTTGATTTTAGCGATCGCAGGCGCGCGCGCTATCTCAGCAAGCATCAGCGCTCGGCCCGTAACCTTTCCACGTGCTGCGCTCTCAACGCGAAGAGACTGTGAAAAGAGCACTTCTGCTTGGAGCGGCCGTATTTTCTTACGCCAGCGTTTTGTAGGGTTACGCGATATCGGATCCAAAAGAATAGGTTACCAGCCTTACTTCGTATAACATTACAATTTGTTGCTTTCGCATTCATTGCATTGCATTCAAAGCGCCATCGTGTTGCCGGGCCTAATCGGCTAATCGCGAGTGCCGATTAGGTCATTAGGTTCAGAGGTCGACTCGTCGCGCGCTTTGCAGTCTTGCGCCGCGCCGCGAGTGTCTAGCGAACCCCGCGGCGCGGCGCATGATTGCAAAGTGCGCGACGAGTCGACCTCCGAAGATCCGTCGTCACCGCGGTATCGGACAGTTTACACCAGCGCCCAATCTGACACCTCGGTAGTGACGACACGATTGCCGCTTTAAAAAAAAAAACAAGCGCAAAAGCTGAACGTCGTCGGGGGCCACTCCATGCGCGCGCCGCGCAGTGAAACCATGCACGCGTGCACGGCGTCGAAAAACGAAGAGCGAACGACATGTATACCGCGGAATACAATTCGGAAAAGCGCTCTCCATATGCTCCGTGGCCTCACATATGCGACGCGAACTTCAAGCATACCGACACGAAGCAAGTTTTTTTTTTCTTTTTTTTTTTTTTTTAATGTGTCACTCTAAGGAAGTGCAGTTCAGTGACTTCAGCAGCAATCGAAGAGTGGCGCTGCCAACAACGCTTGTCGTTTTCTTTTTCTTTTTTTTCTTTTTTAAATTCGTTATATCAAGGGTGTTGTTTCCCGCTGCCACTTTGTTACATAGAGGTCACAAATACATGTGTTTCTATGGAGTAATGGCGGGGAATAGAAAAACTTCGTTATATCGAGGAATTCGTTATATGGAGGTTCGTTATATCCAGGTTTAACTGTATATATATATATATATATATATATATATATATAAGGTGCAGCAACATAGGCTCGGAGCGGTATCGCCAATACACCTTTATTGCCATCACAAAAACCAAACACCGACTCAACTGAAATTGGCAAACACTAGTATATATATATATACTAGTGTTTGCGCTTGTTTCTGTTTCATCAGTTCTGTTTATCTTCGCACCCACAGTCAAGCTCGCCAGACCCCACGGCCAAGGATTGCTCCGAACAGCGGCTAGCAATTTCGCGCGTCGGCACTCGAAAATGCGATCCCAAGCACAGTGCGCGCCGATTTTTCGTTATCGTAGCCACGCATTTCACGCATCGTCGCCGAACACCGCCGTCAAGCACATCACGCGCCGGTTCCACGGACCCCAGCCCGAGCACTTCGCGGTCATAGAGTGCCGTCAGTAGGCGATGCGATTTAGACGTGTTTCGAGTCGTGCTTGGTATCGCCGCAAGCATCTATGAATGTTCTGAAACAATGAAAGTCTCGTAGATTAGCGTTTCCGCAACCGGCCGTATGATGCGTTTCGCAGACTAGAGTGGCGTTTCGCAGACTAGACTGTATGAAGCAGGGGGGACGAATTTTGATCTGCCCGACTAGCGTTATTAAATAAACTGCTCAAAAATTCCTGTGCCACCAGTGTCTTGGCCATAACTGTTCGTTATTTGGAAAGAAGGCATAGGCTGTCCACGACCTACTATATGAGGCTGTCATATGGTGTGAGCTATTTTCTAACACAATAAACGCCTCTCTATATATAAAAATTATTCAGTGATTATTTGTAATCGAGAAACAAGACTATTAATTACTCTAATGAGAGCTTGAACACAAGATGAGGTGTAATCATTTCAGTGTATGGCCTTATTAGATTACAGTATCTTTTTTGTATTATTTAACACACCACTCCTTCATACAGGCAACTTGGTTTGAAGGCCATACTTCTTTGTAGATCTAAAAAGCAGGTTATGAAAAAAAAGAATGAAAGGGAACAAAGGCACACAAGAGAGGCCACATGTCCAAGAAGTAAAATATCACAAGACAAAACCAAAGATCACAATTTTTAGGTGTTTTATAGCAGTAAAGAGAAGGTGAAACTTCAAACACAGTTTTCTCAATACTGAAATACGAAAAAAAAAGGCATCAAAAGCGCACCACAGCAAGCATCAAATGCCCAAGAGGCCCCGCATCACAAAGGACACCAAGAACTATGCTCCTGGTCCATTTTAGATTAGTGGAGGCAAGATGAAACTTGAGCCATTTTCTCAAAAGTGTCTTTTTGCATGCCTGCCAAGTTTTCGCAGCCGTTTTCTTCGTAACCGTTTGGCCTATCTTGACTGTTTCTTTTGTCATGTTCCTTAGACTACAATGTATGTCGTGACACGCTTTCTTTCTTAGTGTGATTCTTTATAATTTTAAGTAGGCAAGGTAAAACTTCTTGAGCCGTTTTCTCAAAAGCGTCTTTTTGCATACCTGCCGAGTTTTCACAGCCATTTTCTTTGTAACCGTTTGGCCTATCTTGACTGTTTCTTTTGTCATGTTCCTTAGACTACAATGTATGTCGTGACACGCTTTCTTTCTTAGTGTGATTCTTTATAATATCAAGTAGGCAAGGTAAAACTTCTTGAGCCGTTTTCTCAAAAGCGTCTTTTTGCATACCTGCCGAGTTTTCACAGCCATTTTCTTTGTAACCGTTTGGCCTATCTTGACTGTTTCTTTTGTCATGTTCCTTAGACTACAATGTATGTCGTGACACGCTTTCTTTCTTAGTGTGATTCTTTATAATATCAAGTAGGCAAGGTAAAACTTCTTGAGCCGTTTTCTCAAAAGCGTCTTTTTGCATACCTGCCGAGTTTTCACAGCCATTTTCTTTGTAACCGTTTGGCCTATCTTGACTGTTTCTTTCGTCATGTTCCTTAGACTACAATGTATGTCGTGACACGCTTTCTTTCTTAGTTTGATCCCTGGAGCGTGCCTAATGTGAAGGTAGTAGGCTTGTGCGAATAGTGAATTTTAGGTTCGAAGCGAATTCGAAGCGAATAGTGATTTTGGTCGAATAATTTCGAATCGAATTCGAATAGCATATATCACATATGATAAATAAAAATGGGCATATTTGTAATGACCCAACTAACCTGCACAGTATTTTTTTTTTAATTGAAACAAGGCCTGTGCAAATGCCATTCTTTTTGGTTCAAAGGAAGTGGAAACAACTTTGAATAGTAGCAGGATTTGACTTTCGGAAGAATGCAAGTGTTAACCTGTAAAATATGTTACATTTTAAAATTTACTATACTTAGAGCATATAAGACGGTATAACAAGCTTTTAAACTTAAAAAATGATGAATCGATGTGAGGGTAATATGTTCATTTAACCTTGAAGTGGGGCTTCGCGGCAGTGCGAATTTCCCCTGGGTAGGTGTTTTCATGGCTTAGCACCCATTCGCTGCAGTGAAACCACCCAGGGCTTAAAGTCTCTCCCATCATTGGAGGGGGGGGCCCTCGTAGGGCGGCGCAATTATCTCTCTAATATATATATATATATATATATATATATATATATATATATATATATATATATATATATACATACAAGAATGCTTATACAAATTAAATATATTAGACATAATTTCTCTGTACACATCGCTACTGCCAAGAAAATCAACACCAGCACTTGTCAAGTGGGTGCAGCAATGGTACAGTTCACCTGCCAAGGGGGGGCCCGAGCCCCTCCTTAAGAAATGGAAGGGGGGGCCGGGCCCCCCCTGGGCCCCCCCCCTGACTTTAAGCCCTGAAACCACCTTTACAGTGGGTTACATGCGATCTAATATACACCTGGATAGGTGCTTTCACGGCTTAGCACCCCTCCGATGCGGTGAAACCACCTTTACAGGGGGTGACATGCGGACTAATATACACCTATTCGTTCATTTCGAATACTTCGAAATTTTCCGCAATTTAAATTCGAATCGAAGCGAATTCGAATACAGTAATATTCGTTCGAATATTCGAGGCAGTCGAATATTCGCACAAGCCTAGAAGGTAGCAAAAAGAATCGCAATGCAAGAATTTTGTGTTGCAAAAAAAATAAAGCGGGAATCTCAGGATACTCAGCATGCATTCAGCTGTGCAGCGAATATTCACCTAGCCTTCTAGTGCATTTTTTAAACTTTCCAGGCTTTGCGCGAAATGCTAAGGATTACAAAAAAGAAAAATTTATTTTAATAAAAAGTTCTAAAGATATCTCTCTGAAACTTCTGTGGAAGCATCAAGGAGACATGCTTAATATTTGTGCCAATTTTCATCAACATCCGTCAAGTTTTAAGAAAGTCGGTCTTCCAAAGCCACGCCATGCTGAAAAAGTGTTGCAGGGCCCCTTAAGGGGGCCCTGCAACACTTTTTCAGCATGGTCAGAAAACGCTGCTGATCGGCAGTCGAGACTCCTGAGAACACGCGAGGCAAACATAGCGCAGCACACGGCCTGAAATTTACCATTAATTCTTAAAGTCAGCAAGACATCGTTCTCTCTTTCTACAAATAACGCATATATCCAAATGACTGCGCCGTATACCCAAATTCACGACCATTGGCCGACTTGAGCATCATCAGCTGCATAGCTAAGGTGGCCACCGCAGGCGGCTGCTACGTGCCCGCACACACTTGCGATCACACTGAAGATAAGTTGCAGTTGCACTGAACAAAAATAAATAAACAAAAAGTACTGAGGGTCACGACAAGCGCGTGGCTTAACTTCTGTCCTCCGTGTCATCCCTCCCTGCTTAGCTTCCAGTGTGCCCGTCGGAACGAGAGAAGAGAAAGCAATTACAGTGGTGACAGATCTCAAACTCCGCTCGTACTTCATGGATTAAAAAAAAATTTTGCAGCGCTCACTTCGCGAGGCCTTTAAACTCCTTCAATGAAGCCATTTGATGGTTACTTGAAAAGTGTTGCAGGGCCCCTTTAGGAGATTTCCATTTACTGAGAGTTTACCGTAGTGTTCTAACACGTGCCAACAGTAAAGTTCTACCGATGCTGCGAGCCGGTGAGGCAAGAATGGCGGACAGTACAATGAACAGATTTAATTATTCTGTAATCAAGAGGACTTCTTAGAAAATAAATGGAGCATCAAAACAACATCACTGCTTCCCTGCGGCCTCCAGCACCTCAGAAGGACCGAGAGACCTGTCGACCACCGTCAAGAATTAGTCACCGAAGGCGACGCACAAATGCGAGCAGAACCGCACCACTCACCAGCCATCTCGTTGGGGTGGGGCCGTTTGCCAGTGGAAGGAAAGACTATGCAGTCGCGAATGTGGTGCAGCGCCGGAACGTCTACGGCTTCCAGCTTGCGGACGTCGCCAGCATGGACACAGGGGTTCTTGGTCACAACCACACTGCCTGTAGAGAAAGTGCAAAAGGAAGCACGAATTTCTTGCATCTATACTACAGTTGTGCGAGTAGCAAAATTTTTAGCGCAAAGTGAATTGCAATATTACCCCTCAAGTGCCGAATTTTTTTTGAAAAAAGCTTTCTCAGATAGTCAAATTACTTTAGTGTGGTTTTTGTATGTACGAAATGTGTAAAGCCGGAAAAAAATTGTGAAAAAAAAAAAAGAACAGTTTTTTGGTGTCAGCATTGCCCAGAACTGCAAAACGTTCTATAGTAGTTCACAGCGTGCGTATTCCTAGAAACATGGGTCTATGCCCGCCTTTTTGTTGTCTGCACACAACATCAGTCCGTTCTCATTTTAGAGCCACGAGTTGTGCTGGCAAACACACGTCATCTTCTGGGCATGCAGCTGCCTTGGGCAGAGTAAGCTCGGTAATTAAGGAGAACGAGAATATCTTGCGAGTGTCGGTGATAAACAAGCTAAGAGCACCGCCAATAAATATGGAAGTTGCAAAACACCGCCATGTTTTGCACTACGCTAAAACGTAGTGCAAAACATGGCGGCAGTGCACTGTCCGCTGTGTGAAAACGAAACTGTGCTGCTAGCTGTTGCGTACTGACACAGGCGATGTAACAAGCAGTGTTGACAGGAGCCTGGATAACTTGATATTTCGCTGTTTTTTTGGTGATACTAATTAATTATATTTCATGGGATGATTTTGCAGCGTCAAGACATTATTTGGAAAGCACGTTTTGCAAAACGAGCCAATCAAGCATGAAACCTGAACCACGCTTGCCGCATCAGCAAAAGTCGACCACCCCTTGGCAGATGTAGTGACATTGCAATCACAAAATAGTGAGACAATGCATTTTAAAGAGAGTCCGCACAAGCGAATTTCGTGCTCGACTATGGTCCGTCCATGTCAAATTTGTTCCCAGCGAAGTGGAAATCGGGACGCACTCCTTTCATAATAAAAGCTCATATCAAAGGAAAGTTATTTCGCACACTAAGCACAGCTATGTCGCGTTTATTTAGAGTGCCTGTGTCTGTGGGTGATACAAAGAAAGGAAATGTTCAGCTGCACAAAGACCAGGAAAAGTTTCTACAGGCCAAAAATGGAAAAAATATCTGGATCTCGACGACAAGCTTGCAGCCGTTCTCCAATTGATTAATGGGGGTTAGTGGCGCAAGGGCCACAGCTGGTCAAAGAGCGCCATACAAGAGATAATGAGCTGTTAGTTGCAGGATGTATTGCTGGTGGTGGATGTAGAGTGGTTGCAAAGTGGCCTTAAAATTTTCACTAAAAGCACGTAGCATATATACAATAAGGTCATTGATAATGACTGACGAGTGCTATGAAGGGAAAGGGAACAAAACATACAAAGAGGTACGACAGCGGAACAGAAATGCTAGTACGCGATTATCGGTAGAAGTATGTCTCAGGCACACTTGAGTTCAAGGGTCAGGAGACACCTGCTATACATGTTTTATATTGCAGCAAAAATATCTGGATCTAGATGACAAACTTGTAGCCGTCCTCAAGTAGCTCCATGTAGACAGAGCTTGTCAAAGTAACTGCTAGGCTTGTGCGAATAGTAAATTTTACGTTCAAAGCGAAGAGTGATTTGGTCAAACAATTTCCAATCGAATTCGAATAGTGTATATCACACATTATAAAGGAACATGGGCATATTTGTCATGACCCAACTAACCTGCACAATATTTTTTTTAAAATTGAAACAAGGCCTGTGCAAATGCCATTCTTTTTAGTTCAAAGAAAGTGGAAGCAACTTTGAATAGTAGCAAGGATTTGACTTCGGTAGAATGCAAGTGATAACCTGTAAAATAAGTTATGTTTTAAGATTTTACTATACTTAGAGCATATAACAGTGGTGCCACTCACGAACTGAGATTTGGAGCATTTTTGGAGCAGGAAAATTTTAGTTTTGGAGCACCTAAATATGAATTTCGAAACACTTTGGAGCAACTGCACGCAAACTGCTAATGACTTTAAGAGATTTCGAACACTTACATTGACAAACATCATTCCAAATAATACTGGCATGCTTTAAAACAACACTGCTATGGCTCTAAATACGAAAGGTGATAACTAAATTTGTATATTTTTAGTTGAAATGAGAACAACCAACCTTGACACAAATGGCCTGCACTTTTGTTTCAAAAAATACAGTTGAGGAGCTGCTGAGATAATGGCCTCTCCCATCTTTTGAATTTCTAAGTTCACAGCTGCTACCTTCGCCATATTTTCAGACAAGCTATACCTCGTGGCAACTTTCTGTGGCAGCACAGCCAAAGCTGCGCGGGTGGAGCTTCTGCACATATGTTACTACGCCAAGTAGTCAGTTTGCGGGCGATTTCGGTTTCGGTTTCGCAAGCGCATCCAACATGTACATTTTGCACGAACATCCAAGGTTTATTATGTTATTTTTGAAATAGTGTATTAAAAGATGGGTTATATGTAGCTTTAAGTTGAAAGCTATGACAAGCCTTGAGATACTTATGAACACAGCAGTGAAGAAAAAATACATGAAATCATTGCTGTGTTCTGCGAATTCCAGCATAATGCAAACCTGCCAGTGGTTTAAGGCCGCGGTAAAAGTGAGCACGATACAGTAATGCTTGCATTTGGCTTTTTTTTTTTTTTCCGAAGCAATAAAATATTCTTTATTGCTAAGGAACACAGGAAGCAGCTTGATTGAAGCGGTCAGATTTATTTTTGAAAAAAAGAAGGGGGGGGGGGGGGCATGGCCGAGCAGGAACTGTGTGATAGGAAATTTAACGCAATGGCAAGAAACCATGTCCTAAATTTCGGTGAATACAGGGTCGGTATCGTCGTTTTCCTTCTCTTGAAGACGCAAGAACTTTCTGGAGACGCTCACGTTATTTTGTTTGTGGACACGAAGGCATCGATTGGTCACAGATATCTTGGCCACGACCGGTGACAGGCAGCGTCTCACGTTCGTAAATTCGCAGCCGTGGTAAATCCAAGTGGGTGAAACGCATTCCTTACTCGGTCAAGAACGCTGCTTTGGCAGTTAGCCGCACAGTAGACCTGAACGCGCCTGTTGCCCTGGTGAAGCTTTGCAGTGGCGATTTTATCCTCGAAAATCGCTGTCATCGCAAAGCGCCAAGAACCACTCCCACTGTAGACGCCGACGGGTACGGTGTTACAGCACGCGATCTTTAGCATGATTGTATCAGCAATATCAGGCAACCGAAATGCCGACCACGTATGGAACGCAATTTATGAAAAGGGTCATTGTTTTTACGTACAGTTTCCAATCGCAATTTTGTTCTCAAGCAGCTGGTCTTGCTGAAGACTGAAAGGTCGCCGATGTTACCATTACCTGCGCTGACGGTATCACTCGCACACAACTTCTTTCTCTGTGATAGCATATGCGGGGAACAAAACATCTGACAACGCACATCTGTCTTCTTTTCTTTCTGCTCGATGAATACAGATCACCAGCGAACACGCACTCATCCTAGCTCACAAGCCACGATGTGAACTTGCTGCAACCGAACGACACCATTGTTGTTTACCGGGGAGGGAAAAAGGTGATATGACACCAGAAAACTAGAAACAGCAAAAAACGAAACTTCCGCACGGAATAAGCTTTCTTGATACCAATGCGAACGATCTTGAAAATAATTACACCTTTCGTTTTTATGTTTTCTTTTATGCTACGTAGTATATAAAAGTTAGCATTCGAGTACTACATGCAAAAGCGTAGTAAAAAAGTGCGTGATTCGGCTTCGTAGCTTTGGCTGTGCTGCCACAGAAAGTTGTCGTGAGGTATAGAGTTGGCTTCAGCGAGAAGGACCTGGACAGACTCAATGTCACTGATGTTGTTCTGAGCCAGGCCAGGCTTAATCAGTCCCTGGCCGCCACAACTCACAGTGCTAAGAAAAAAGAGCGCAATAGCAGGCGCCTTCGTGCCGTACTTAGCCACTAGATGGAGACAGAAGTTTTATATTAAAGCGATCCCGTAGCTGCTGCGCGCGTGGAGATATTTCGGAGGAGGCTGGCTTGTGGGCACTACGCGCGCTCCTTCCCGAGCTCTTGCTCTCCGTCATGGGTGCGCACAACGGACCGCCAGCACACTACGGAAAGCAGGCACATGGGCCACGCGGTTTGAAAACGTTTCGAGAAGCACATTCAAATTTCGATTATGGCAATCACAATTAAGCCGCTTCGTCAAACACGTCACGCCCGTTTGCAGGCCACTACTGCCGCACGCATTACGCACTCACTAATTTCGGCCATGACCTCCGAGATCGGGCCGCCCGAGCAGTCTCGGAGGCAACGTTTTGGCACATTTAGGCACATTTGGCGCAAGAGTGGGACCACTGATATAAGCCAGTATCACAAGCTTTTAATCTTAAAAAATGATGAAGTGATGTGAGGGTAATATGTTCATATATTCAAACCAGGCTTGTGTTACCAGGCTTGTGCGAATATTCGAAGCGCTCGAATATTCGCACAAGCCTGGTAACAGTCCTTGAAACGGCACGCGATCAAGGCCTAACTAAAAGTGACCTTAAAGCCAGCAAAACTGAATCACCAAAGGATAGGAAGTGCCAGCAGAAAAAATTTCGCTTTCTATGAGGGTGCATTGTACTTGCCTTCTTTTTTTTCTTTGGATTGTCAACATAGCGGCATGCCACTGTTTTAAAAGATCTTGCGAAGATGCAATGGGCTTACATATATCATTTAGAAGTGCTGTGATTTTATTTTAAGCGAATGACACCGTATTATTCATTTTTTTTAGAAGTTCGTATACATTGAATAGTAAAATTTCAGTGCGAATGGAATGGAATAGCAAACACTATTAAAAAATATTCGAAAGATTGAGTATTCACACACCCCTAATTTATACTTTTTAAAGTTGAAGGTGAATGACACGCGAGTGTGAATATTGCGCACTGAAATGCTTGCACTTCCTTTCTTGAAAACTCTTGGTGACCATTTAACAAGTGAGAGATTAAGAGGGCATTGTGTCACGAAGCCATACCTTTGAGGACAACGTACTCATCGTCGGGCGAGTAGCGTGCCAAGTCCCGCGAATACTGGACAAAAACTTGGCCATACTGCAAGGTGCCGGTCTCATCCATGACACCAAACATGGTGCGGCCATAGTCAGGAGGCACCGCTATGCTTGCCTTCTCTCGCAGCTGCTCTGCAGGACACAGAAACAGTGAGCAATAGTCAAAGGGGTAGCACCGTAATGTCACACTACATTACGGTGTAGTGTGACATGACGGTGTGACATTACGGTGTAGTGTGACATTACGGGATGGACGGCACACTTCCTTAGGGGGGGATGCAGCTTTCGTATCGCGAAAAATAGAAAAATCGATTTTTTGAAAATCACATTTTCAGTTTCTATAATCCTTCTATCAGATTCCAAAATTATCTTCACTGAAAATCAAGTAGAAGTGCTTTAAAAAAAATTGTTGTGCCGGTCGAGGTGCTGAAAAAAATACCACCAATTCTTCAAAAGATCATAAGCTCCACAACAGCGCGACCTGGTGCTGCCATTTTGGGCTCGTCGAAAATGGCGTTTCTCAGTGTTCAAATTCCCAACCTCAGCTGACTCCTCCCTTTAAAAACAAACGCACAAAACGCAAATGTCTGAAGTTTGTCTCAAGGCCTCTGATTGGTGGCGTCTGCCATGTTGCTCCAGCGCGCCTCGCCATTGGTCGGACCGGGAGAGCGTCGTCTGCTGCTTGTGCCATTGCGCGTCGCGAGGTCACACCTGTTGAAAATCACGCCAGTTAGCGACAAGTGCGCACATGTTCTGCGCACACTGATAGACAATCATTTAGAATTGAGCTGTAGTTAGCTGAAAGCGGAAGCTTAGTCACCAGGGTAAAGTTAGCATCGCGTTCGTAGCGAACATCATAGACTGGCATCTCGGACCGACCTATCAGACCAGCGGTTATAGGTTCGGCTTAGCATTTCGGACTTGCTGACAAAGACCATCCTGTAACCACTGTCTGTACTGGCAATCGAACGCAATGAACTTTGAAATGTCAGGCATCGCAGCCAAGCTTACTGCTCGGAGTCGTGGCTAGGCCTAACTATGCTCACGACACCAATTTACGAGACTAGTATGAACGTTGTGGGCAACGACATCACGTTACCGCACATGCGGAAGCGAGCAAGCCACAACGTGCTTCGTGGCAAGTAACGAACCACATCACCCACAAGCACCTTGGAACTGCGAATGGGCATTTTACACATTGGTCGCCTTCCCGCCGTTCTCGCAAGTATGCTCCCCTCTCTCCCCTCTTTATCGCAACTCCTTTGCCTGTTTGCACCGCTCCGCGACGCCAGCTCGAATTGGGAAGTTTCATTTTCTGGCTGGAAACGGGCTCAGAGCACTCAGAGCAGTTTCACGCTTCCTTGCTTGTCTGTCGAGCGTGCGCGTCTTGCTCGCTGTTGGTGTGCGTGTGTGGTCGGGATGGCAGACGGGAAGCCTGCCGCGCTAGCAGATGGCGCGAAGCAAGGAGTGCTGGACATTGCTACCAAGTGAGCCATTCTAACCGAGCTATCGCAATGTGCCAAAAACTGCAAAGCGGCTTCGGCTGTCCCTGTATTCAGCTGTGGAGATGGTGAAGGCTTCGTGGGCGGAGGTGACGGCTACATGCGTGCAAAACTGTTTCCGCGAGACCGGCTTCGTCGACGCCGGACCCGATGCAGAGCCAGAAGCTTCCGAAGAGGACCACTCCGGCAGCGATTTGTGTCAGCGCGTCGTCGACTCCTATATGGGAGGGCGACATCTGGGATGATTTCATTACAGCCGACGATGATGCCAACACTCCGGAACCGTGCACAGATTATGGCATTGTGAATTAAGTGCGCGGCAAGAGCGATTTGGAGGAATAGCATGACGACGACGAAACTTTGTGGAGCCAGCGCCTCAGGCAGCTTGTCTATGCCAAGGGCATCGGCGAAGAGCACGCTGCCGCTACATAAACTGGAGATTGCCCTTATCGCATCTGCACAGTCGAAACACATGCATTACGGACTTTTTGCGAAAAAAATAAATTTTGTGTCCTCATTTGCAAGTTTTTTAAACCTGTGTTTCATTTACTGCGAACTTGGGGATACAACGAACGGATGCCGCGTCACACTCAGGTTCGTTATAAACGGGCTTGACTGTATCAAGTTTTTGTTGCACAGTTATATTTCGACACATGGTGACTGCATGGGGTGCCTCACGAAAAATATAGGATAAAGGCAGCCATGTGCGGGCCCCTAGCAATAGGTGCAATGGTCCGGGGCCTCAAGAAATAGGTGCTAGCAATAGTTCAAGGGTCTCAAACCTGGACTATACACTCTACCTCCCCCTCCCAGGTGACCTATGCCTTGACATACTATATTTCGCAAGTCCCTGTGGCAATCATAAATTATAATCTAAAATTATAATTCTTAAATTGTAAACCACGCGGTAGCTTCCGTCACCATAATTCATGGTGTTCTCATTTCTACCACCATCTGGGCGGTTGTCAGTCCCTTTAAGATAGCAAGACGAACTGTACTTACGGAGACACCGCTGGTGCAAGGTCCAGAGGAGGGAGCGAAAGAAGGGCTCGGCATGTAGATCCAGCCCTGCTCCCGCCAGCTCCTTGTAAGGCAGCCGCAGCGCACACTCCTCGTGTAGCAGGCGCGCCGCGGCGGTGTCCTCAAAGAGGCTGTCTGTGTAAGGAGCGAGACAGTCCTGCTGCATCGTGAGGAACACAGAGTCCTCGATGCTGCGCAGATTTCCACGAGTCTTCTTCTGACTCAAGATCGTGATCATTGGGCGGTTGAGCTTAGCGGGACCTGCAAGATGAGACGGGACAGCAGGTACAATCAAGTGAATGCAGTGCAAAAGCACGCAGGCATCAAGCATGAAATGCGAAAGTTATCCTCTGCTGCCTTTGGATATTCCCTCGAGACACAATGTCCACATTTGTAGACGCAAACTTGTTTTTGCCCGTTCTTTGGACAAGTGGCGAAGACAGAGCCTCCTTCCGCATAGTCAACGTGTCTTCACTCAACCTCAATGTGCAGTGCATGGCTGCAGCTGATCAGTTTGGTAAAGGCACTATGATGTTCGACGGGCCATTCGATGAGACTCGTACTAGGACAAATGTCAAAAGCATTTTTCTTTGATCAAAATGAACCCAACAAAAAAACAAATTTGCACATGCATACCGAGCCTACAATTTGATTCTTTTTATGTAAAGCTGCAGCATGACTGGCTGCAGAATAAGTAAGTACTGAATTACAGACAGACAGACAGACAGACAGACAGACAGACACAGAACTTTATTAAGGTCCTGAGGAACACTACCACTCAAGGCAGTAGAGCAGCGGGCCGCTCCCACGTCGGGACGGGTACACACTAATTACAATTACTGATTTCTTTCTTGGAATGTAATATTGTCATGCGGTTGTGACGGTGAAGCAAGTAAAACTCCCGCAAGTAAGGATGAAACACTTTACCTGTGTGGACTTGTGCCCAGAAAGAAAAGTGGCGCACTAAGTGCAACGATGGTCTCCAGCACAGACGCCTGTTGTCGGCAATAGAAAAACTGATCGGCGGAGAAATTTGCCAGCTTTTATACATGTTTTACAGAACATTCTAGCATTATCGCTGAGGCTCATGTACATTATGGAAGGTACTCAAGCATACGTGTCGGGCTGGCAATGTCTGTGGTATATATAGTCTGCACCATTCGCGAAGCAGCATGCAAGTTTAAGCGCAGCCTGCGCACAGCAATAAAGCAAGTCACAAGAAAGTGAAAAAGGCTGTTCCCATGAAATGAAAAAAAGTAACTACACATGTTAACACATCAGTCCATGCAAGATGCATTGAATAAGACACCATTCGATTCATTATTCAAGCATTCCAAACAGTGACACACATCCGACTGGACAGCGACACACACCCCCTACAGCGCAGCAATGCACGCACAGACACCTGCTCCTAACTGTAGATATCTATGGTTTACAGAGTATAGCCTTACGTGGCCTGCTGGTCTTGAGGATGAAGAGGTCCTCGCTGTCAGATGGGTGTTTGTACATGCTTTTCCGGAAAATGATGCGGTCCCCTTCCAGCGTTGGGTCTTCGACCAGCATGCCTTTGCAACCTCCGTATCGAATCTGGATGGCACTTGGCTGGCCCTCGCGCGGAAGGGCTTTGTGAACCTGCATTGGCACTTCTATTTGCATGTTTGAAACACCACAAGCAATGTTCAGCAGACAGAAATACTTCTTCAAAATTAAAGCGTATCAGACACTCAGACATGGTGCTGTCGAACCCAGCTACATTAACAACCCAGGAACAGATTTATAGCCTGTATCAGACATTTGTAACATTTCCCTGGAAATATTACAAGAATGTGTAGGATATTTTTTCTTTTTTGCACATACGCAAAACCATTAACCACCACTATTGATGTATCAGGCAATCGCTTCACTAGAAAGAATCATGTCAACAAAACACCACTGTTTCAGCTGTTGCTGTCAAGAAAGCATTGAATCTGAAGAGAAGTGCATGCTATGGCAGCCAACTGACCCAGCTGCCAGTCTTAATACATGGATGGCTAGTGCAGCGAGTGTAATTAAATCACAGGGTCTACTGCATTCGCCTCAGACGACTTGAAGGCGAAAGCCCATCTTTCTCTTCTCAGTCGATGTATTGATCATTCCCCGCTGCCCTTCGAAAGCTGTCTGTACATAACGTGGTTTTGTAAAGCTACACATTTGCACACGTGTTTTAGTAAGCTTCACTGCAACACAACCACATAACACAAAGAGGTAGTATACTTCAAACTGTATTACCAACAGGGGATACAGTCAAATTTCGCTATGACAAAACTGATGGGGATGCTAAAAGAAAAAGATTCCTTGTCACAGATTTTCATTGCACCGGAATATCATGTACGGAGTGCACAAGTCCGGAAAATCTGATAATTATGACTCGTCCTCAAGTCTCTGCAAGCATATGCATTATATATTGCCATCAAACTGACACGCTTCATCTTAACACATATTTATCATCATTGCTAGCTATACACCCCCCATAGCGCAACCTGCCAGAATAAAGTGTCCATCTGAGAGGTGTCCTAAAATGCGAATATTTTTTAATAGCTTATAGATATCTAAAAACGTTAACTGCACCCCAATACGTAAACACAAACTTGGCATAAAAGTGCAATAAATTTCATCCCCACCGGCATAGCATAACCACAAAACGCAAGAGCTAACAAAGTGCAGCATGTTATGTCCCTCATGGAGCCAGACTTAACAAGCTATACAACAACCATTTGCCCTCTCTGACAATTTCTGTGCAAGCAAAGAATCGGCTCATTTGTTCATGAAACTTGTTTTTGATGCTAAAATTACGAACACTAGGATGTGAAAAGCACTTTATATTTTTTTCAAAAATGAGTACCATTTTTAGAGTATTTGCTACTCCACGATATTCAATTTTGCCAGTATTCATATCTGATTCAGTCTAAATCACTATTTGCACTACCCTTCTGAAAGCCCTGTCAAGAGGTGTGGCCAACAGGGCTACATGCCTGTATGCATTTTTCAGCGAGCAAAACTCCTGAAGGAACATATTCTCCCGGGCCCTTGAGGTTCCTTTTAATGAGCTTCTACTGAATAGTAATGAAGATTCCAAAAATTTTTTCCTTGCAGTTTCCCCCCTTGGCACACTTGCAGACTCACCTTGGTGAGGAGAGAAGTTGAAATGCGTCCCACACCGTCGGAGAAGACGTAGTGCAGATTCCTGCGCGGCCCATCACGCTCAATATCCGGCACCACGTCGGTGCAGTTGTGAGGGACGTGGATCCTTCCCAATGACTGGGAGAACGCCAGCCCCAACCGTGCCATGTACTTGGAAGGCAAGCGAAGATGCGACAGGTCGCCCAGAGCACCTCTCACATCGTCCGCCGAACGGCCTTGTGAATCGACCGAGTAGAACCATGCACCATGGCTGCGAAGCTGGCTCGTGGAGGACGCCAAGAACACGAACCTGCGGTGAATTTATTAACGCAAATGCTTCTAAGTGCCTCATCAGATGCTGGCCTTGAAGACATAATATGCAGTACGAAAAAACCCATGTGACCTTAAAGGGCCCCTAACCAGGTTCGACCATTTTGAGCTGACGAGCACAACGCATACACTGGACGCTCACGATAACGCCTGCAAAATTTGCAATGCTACACGCAGTGGAAAGAAGTTAAATTTCAAACTGAACGCCACTTGCCCTTCGCCTCACGAGCCCTAAGATGGAGGGGATGATGTACAACAAGAAATGGCCCTACGTAGTTATCAGTGCTCAGACGTCACTGCTCTACGTAGACATCGGTGCTCGGACATCACCCACAGCAGCACGTGACACTGCAAAAATTACTTGTTGCAACACGTGTCGTTTGTGTAACTTGCTGCTTGAATAGATGGGTGAAACTTGAGAGAAATAATAAAACAACCAGAATGTCTGCGTGTTATTCCAATTTTTACTGCAGATCACAGCAAGATGCGTGACTAACCTGCCTCCATTTTGCATGCATTGGTGTTTTCATGGTTTTCGCATCGTACAGACGCCAGCCCTGGCAACAAAACTAATTTTCTACTGCGTTGCAGCGCCCGTTAGGCTCCTGTATCCTCCCACATCTAACTAAATGCTCATGCAACACTGGCTCATGATGCCGCTAGTCTCATGCCCGTACTGATGTGGCAGCTTTCATGCTCAGTAATAGGTTGGAAGCCTACTGATGAGCAAGGGCACATTCAGCATAGCTCGCCAAGAGATGAAGCGCAGAGACGTCCAACCCAACACCGCTCACGTGCTCAAGCTAGTTCAGGCACGTCCTGCGCGCTTGACCTTGCATGCACATGACGGTTGGATGCGTGTGTCATGTGATCCTCTGGCTCCAATGCTGCAGAGGGCACAGAAGGGATTTGGCTTGCAAAGGCTACACAAGGCGAGTGCCAAGGGTTTAAAGCTTGCCTCCTGTTAGAAGAACTGGGATAGACCACGTGATACACATGAATGGCTTCTAAGTGGGAACATTTTTATGATTTAAGATTTGGTTGCTTCGTTGTTACGGCCGAAATGTCGATCTTTATATTTAGTTTGAGAAAGCACCGCACTCCGCCATTGCATTTTGTTTCCATTAATTTTATTCGCAGACATAATTTTTGTTTCCGTCGATTCTGCTCGCAAACAAAATAGAATAAAAAACATATGTAATATTGAAGCGCGTGCTTCTTTTCGCTTTTCAGTGTCACTGCATGTCACCGACTAAAACTGTAGTACGTCTTAATGCTCAACGCAAGCAACGCTTTGATGTATCAGAACGTTGTCTAATCCCGATTCGTTCTAATCAGATGACTTATACAACGCGGAAATATCGGCGCACGTTACGGAATGCACGGGACCATCAGCGATTCTATATCTTGACTCGGTCATAAGTATAGCCGACACATTTAATCCCCAGGGGTGCTGCAGGATGGACCGAGCTTCTCGTGAACACGAGATTGCTCGGGCGCTCAGCTAAACTGAATCAGACAGTCAGTCGCTAGAAACACGAACAGGAATGCACACACAGGAGTGCACCAGGAACACAGGGCCACCGTGCACTCAATGTAAACGAAGCTGCCGCATCGTCAGCTATAGGGGCATGTGTTCGCGGCACCTTCGGTCTCTGTCCACCAGCTTTGAGGACTGCGCAACGTCGTAGAGGGAGCGCCAGTGAGCAGGACATATATTTATAGGAAATTTATAGAGGAGGTCATGTTCTATGCCCTGTAACTTCCTTATTACTGCACTTATTCTCAAAATTCTTGCAACAGCATGTTTGAATCATACAAGTATGCAGTTATCTCTTTATCACAAATTTTGGAACACAGGGACGTTTACCAACCCTTTAGGAGCAACTTGTCCACACAACACTCACTTGCGGCCGGCGATTGTGAAGCCGTCGAGCAGCCTGGGGCGTGTGTAGGCGAAGAGAAAATGTGCGCGCTGGATGCCCAATGAGAAAGACATCTTGGTGCCATCCTCGTCGCGTATCAGCAGGCGAAGCGCATGCTCGGGCTCAAAGTGGTGGAGAATGCGGCTTGTGCTGATTGGCTGCGGTGGCAATGGCAAAAGACGTGTGGGTGTCAGCACTACTCGGCGCACCAGGCAAACGTGCTCCGGGAGCTCCTGCCCCAGCACACCACCCGTCAGTTTGCCAGAACGCTGGCGCATCGAATGGAACCGCTTGTACAGCGCCTCCAGGCCAACCCTGCACGCAGCAGCAAAAGGTAACCAGGGCAAGAACGGTTAGTAATCTCGATAAGGTAAAGATAAAAATTCAGGCGTCCTTTCCCAAAAGGAGCAAGCGAAGCTTGGCATGAGCATGTCTGACCTGTTTTTTTTCACATTGCACAATGCTTCCTCCTAATCATAATAATAATAATATCTGGGGAATTTAACATCCCAAAACCAAGATACGATATGAGAAGCCCAACAATAAATAAGCTGTTTCTACGAGAACTTGAGTGCTGCAGGGGTGCAAGCTTGTAAACATACCGTGAAAGGAGGGAATGCAACATCACAAGAGAACGAGAGGGAGCAAACAGCCAATAGGTGGAGGCGAAGTGCCCCGGAAAAAAAAGATGTTTTGTCTGCTGAGGGGGACCGTGTAGTGAATTCATAAATGTTTTCAATGCATGAAGAAAGATAAAATTATTATAACTGAATATCAATATTTGGGGGGCATTGTTTATCAAAGTTTCAAATTGAAGAGTGCGATGACCAGCAATTTGTGTTATTGCCTTGATTTGGTGCTAGGTGGTGTCGCAATTACATGAGACGTTTGGTGGTGGCACTGGAGGCCATTTTCACAAAGTGCTGAAGCAGGACTGGATTAAGCCAGATACAAAGCAGGCTAATTCATATCTCCAGCCTAAGTGCTTACGTTTCGATCCAATCCAAGTTGTCCAGATACAGTTCTTTATCTGTTTCCATCAGACGGTACGGTGTCTCCATCTGTTCTGTGCACATTCTTTGCCTAGCAGACGACAAAATGATTGACAGGACTGCCTTTTCCGGTTGCTGTTCTCATGTCTGACAGTCAGACAAGCCTCAACCAATCCTGTGTTAGGATGTTTTATCACAAACGTGTACAAGACGACAGCGCCCCTAGGGTCCCTTTTATTTGTCCACAAATATTTCAGTTTCCTCACAGAAAGCCGAAAGAATCAGGACCAGAGGCATTAGCATGCACCTGACTGAGGCCCTGACCCCTGTAGGAATCTGCTCCAGCGAAGCGCCATAACTAAGAAAAAACAGCACAAGCACAGACTTCAACATGATTATTACACATAAAGCTCCAAATTTCTGCCTGGTTAAATCCAAACTGCTTCGCTGCAAAGAGGTTATTCTGTACACAATGCATGCTGGTATCTAACCTGGAATGAGATGAAGCGGCCCCTATCCAGCGACTGCTGCAGCGCATAGAGTGCTTCTTCCAAAGCTTCTGGGTCCTCCGAAGCCATCCGTTTCAATGCTTCTGCAACCTGTGCCTTGGCCCCATTAATTAGCAATTCGTCAGCCACCTGCGATGTGATCGCAATGTCCGGTTAGAAGGGCCTCTCACACGTGCCCGAATGATGGCAACAATGCCTTCATAATGTATATTGTGACAGCATTTAACGAAACATAACCTTTCTGCTGCCTATTCACAAGGCAGGAGAAAGTTGAATAAAACTATAGCAACTCAACGGCGTGCCAAGTCAGATGAACATGTAACTTTACAATACATTTACAGGTCACAATATAATGCGGAGTTATTTTTTTTCTAGCTGCACAAAATTCTAAAACTTACTCTTATATAAATCTCCAAAACCGAAAAGAATGCTTTTTGTGAACCAGTTCTTTCAGAGGCCTTCCCAATGTGAAATATATGTTCATACAGCTCTTCAAACCATGCCTTTCGTGAGAATTTCTTCACTCAGCTAGATCGCATCAAAGATGGGCTTCAACCTACTCAGCAGGACGTAAAACGCGGCAAGTTGGCATCGGTTCATTGCTGAAAGAACGCAGCTTTACATAGACTTTGGAAAAGAAGAGAAAAGAAGGGTTGTATTGTTCAAGCAGTGTTAAATGGTGTAGGGATGCTAATACTCCCTGTAAAGTCATTTTCGTCTCACAGCACCCACGCATCATAGCTTAATTGCTGCCGAGCGAGAGTTTGAGCTCTGTGCCACGGGGCTGCCAACGGCGCCGCCTGGCGGGAGCGAGGCTACGTGGGGTCATGAGGTGGGGAGCTCTTTCTCTTTTTGGGGCTTAGCGAGCGAGTCTGTGGTCCTCATTCGTGGGTGGTCATGGGGATGATTCAGTGGCTCGGCCTAAGGACTCTCATGGCAAGTCAAACGTTGGTGGCAACGCATTTGTGGTACATTGTGCGTATAAGGTTCCTTGTGTGTACTGTAGTAGCATTTTATTGGTTATCAGGCACATTACTTGATATATGTAACATTTGGCCAGTGAGCTTGCAGTCATGTAAAACCTACTAATAAATGTATGCATTCATTTGCTCAACGCCCTGAACAGCGTCCGTTTGTCCCATCAGCGCGGCTCTCTTCGAGATCCCACAATGGTCACATGAAATCATGGAGGTTACATATGGAAAGCAAAAAACATCTCGGCTGGCAATCCATACTGCAGCAAAACTGCAAGTTCATGTAATTGGATCTCGCTTGAGGCATATGGATGTCCCATGATATTTGTGTTCATATTTCTGAATCTGACATTAGTTTGGTCTCACAGTTTGTTTCAAAACTTAATATTGCCAGATTTTATGCATGTGGTCTTTTACAAGAGTGGGATGTTCTTCGCATACCTTTAATTCTTTTCTACATCTCTTCTGTCATTTTACACAGTGACCCTTTCTGTACACCGAGGTCAAGAACACGACTGGAATTCTTTGTAAGCCGTTTGCTGTCTTTCTTTGAATCTCAGTGCCGTGTGTTGTCCCTTACTTTTCAAAGCCTGTGTAATTTGGCACCGTTAAAGCTGTGATCCAACGTACACATTCAAGGAAATTCAAAAAACAAAATTACACATAGGCCTAGGCAAAGTGCTCTCCATATAGAAGTCCCCGATATGGAGATTAAAAGTGCAACAATATCGTCATGATGATAGGTCTAACTTTAAGAATTCGGTTCAGCTAAAAAATAACAGTAGAAGTGCCACAATTGCTCAAACCAAGAAACCGACAAAGCAATAATAAACCTCCAAAGCAAATAATGCAACGTGACAGCCCCTACCTTAGCAAACACTAGCAGGCCACTTTTAAAGGCCAACTCCGGCGATTTTTTGACCATGTCAGGGTAATGGTGCTTTTATGTTCTCGAGACACTCTTGTCACGCGCCCGATAGCTGAAATGCTCAGCAAATTCGAAAATAATTTTTAATAAGCAAAAAGGCACAATACCGAAACCGAAAGACAACCGAGTGTACTGTCTACGTATGACGTAGTAGTTTGTTACGAACCGGAAGTCGTGCAAGGCATGCTGGTCCCGCCGGTGCGGAATATCACACGATCATCCACAGAGAACAGAAAATCGCGCGCCAAACCAGCGAAGCGCCGGCCAAACACCGACGCCTTGTGGCCAGCACAATATACGCTGTAGTGGCCAAAGTTAGCGAACCCATCGGCTGCGTCACTTCCGTCGACCGGCAAACCAACACGTCACACACGCAATGTTGCCAATAATTGTGGGAAGCCGGGTGGGCGTTTGCGGACAATCTTTAAAATTCATTTGCAAACAATCAGCGCATCTCTCAAGCTTGAAATTTGGCATAAATGACGGAAATGTGCAAAGGAACGTACCCAGCGAATTTCATTGAGATCCATTAACCTCGAAAAATCGCCGGAGTTGGCCTTTAACTCTTTCCTTACCGCAGAAAACTGCCCATTTCGATATGTGTCCGCATAATATTTTTTTAAACAAAAACTGTTCGGTGTATAATAGATAGTTATGTATCAAAATGCAGCTTAGTGATGTGCCTTTCAGATGTAGTAAAATTCAAAGCGAAAAGTTTAACATTTTTTCATATTTTATTTCTGAAGTATGAGCAAAATGAAGAAAAACGTACAAGTGAAGATATAAAATTGCTGTTAGACTTCACAACATTTAAACTAAAACAAAACTGAAATATACAAATGGTAGTCCGTATTCTCAGGGACAATTGCTCCAAATTTGAACATTCTAGGTGAATAACTGTATTTCTGGTGGGCTCCAATCTTGGCGCCCATGACGCATGTGCCACTCAGAGAAGCAGTTGCGTGTGGTAGTGAAGCAAAGATGCGCTTCGCAGGCGCTGCAAAAAACATTTGTCTTCACTTCTTTTCTGGTGTTTTCGTAGCACAACTTGCAGTTTCTTCGGCTGTCAACCTTTGCGGGCTTGTGTCGAATCCAATCAGGTGGCACATAAGGAACTCTTACTGGTTGGTCATCATCGAGGTTCAAAATTTCCTTGAGGAGCATCTCTCGGAAAGAAAGTTGGTCGAATCGGGCGCTCAAATTTAGTTCAGGAATATCGGGATGCTGCTTGCGATGCTCTTGGAAAAGTATAAAGCTATTTACACAGGCTATGTCAATAGAATGGAAGAAAAGAGTCTTCCACCATCTGACGCATTTCCGAAGGACATTGTATGTGCCAATAATCTGATCGGACTTGTCTAGCCCCAGCATTCCCGCGTTGTAGTCATGAACCAACACGGGCTTTTTGGTTGTTTTCTCGGTCCATTTGTTGCCCACTTTCTGACGTCGCTTTGCAGAGACATGCCCATTTGCGGTGTGAATTGTGCTCATGAGACTCACAGCCTTTTGATCTTTCCACACACTTTCCACTGGAGAAACAAGACGTTTCCCTCCCTCACCCAACGAATGTCCCCCCCGCTGAGCCTTTTTTTCCCATTTAGTTTCTCTCAGATTGCCAGGGAAGCCTCGACGATCTTTCCTTGTCGTTCCACATGCCAGCGTTTTGCATTGCAGGAGATGTTCCGAAAAGGTGCTTAGAGGTATAAAAATTATCCATGTAAATTTTGTATCCCTGATCTAAATATTTTTCACAAAGTTTACTGACCACATCAAAAGCCAATCCGTGTGGTCCTGGGGCGTCTCCCCTCTTACCCGTGTAAACAAAGAACTGCAATGTATACCCAGTTTCAGATTCAGCTAAAACCCACAATTTGTAACCCCACTTTGTCACCTTATCACGAATATATTGCCTGATTCCCGATCTAGCTTTAGATTTCACCATTCGTTCATCTACTGCAATGGCTTCCCGTGGTTGGAAAAGTCGTGCTGACGTGTTATTGATGTGCTGAAGCAACGGCCACACCTTCCTCAGTTTGCCGGCTGATGCCGTACCCTGATCCTCAGGGTCAGTGACATGCAAGAAAGCGAGTAGAGAAAAGAAACGCTTCCTGCTCATGATTTTAGCTGGAAGGAGACCACCGTACACCGGCCCAGTGTTCCAGTATAGATGCAGTCGTGGCACTTGCACAATACCCATGTAAATTAGGAGTGTGATGAATCGCAACATTTCCGGGGCCGTGACCTCAAGCCAAGAGCCATCTGATTCTGCGTAGCTTGGTTTCTCGAAAATCTTCATCCAGGCATACTTGTTGGTGTGTGCACAGATTGTGGAGATCATCTCGGCAGTGAAAAACATGAACATGTCGAGTGCGCGGATGAAACTCCGCGTCTCGCTCCGGCGCGTCACCTCCAGGTGTACACCAGGTGGTCGTTTCGGTGAAAACTTCACTCGGCATGGTGCATTGGGCAGAATATCGCCTCCGTACGTAGTTGACACCCTAATAAGAAAACGTAAACAGGTGTCGTCACTTACAAAACACACACACCCCACAACAACAACATCGACATCCGAAACAATGCTTACCTTGCCACACTGGTTGAAGGTCCGGGCTGCGGAGATGAATCATCGCTGTCCGAGTCGAAATCTGACGATCCAAAATCCTCTACAGACTCCTCACTACTGCTCGAGTCGATAACATGAGCAGCAGAGGCCGCGAGATCACTTTTTTTGAGGTTTTTTCTTCGGCGGAGCGCGACGCGCCTTCGGAGCCATGTTGCGCAACTAGACGCGACCTCCTCCGCTGCCTTTTTTTTTCTCCGGGCGCTCTCGCGGCGATAGACCAAAACAAAAAACAGAAAAATGCGCAGTAGTTCTTCTATTACTGGCCAGATGGCGCTAGGTGTCCGTGAAAGTGGAGTTTTATTTTTGGCGGGGCATTCAAAACCATCGATCCATAGTGATCGATGCTCTATGGGACGGTAAGGAAAGAGTTAAGCCAACCTTGCCCTCTGCTCTCACAAACCACACGGTCCTACCTGTGCCGACGATCTCCAAACAGCAGCCAGAGCAAATCGGCAGCCAAATGGCAAGTCCTCCACACGCAACTCCTTGTCCGCTTCTCCAATCCCTTTGCATTGCCTCGCCTTTAGCTCCACTGCACCATAATAGAGATTCGTCGTTGTGCTCAGCATGCCCAGGGAGGCGAGCGCTTCCTCGATGCGGTCACCCGCCGATGAAAATGTCAGAGCCATGACACGACACAAGCCCAGTGTTCCACTGCCGCACTTAGTCTTCTGCTTGCCAAAGTCCACCGTGCGGACCCATCTCGTTCGCTCGTTAACTTCATGCTGCTCCACGTATTTAGGCTTGCGTGCGTCGCACTCGTCGTCTTGGTCTTTATTTTCAGGGCAGTGGGTTTCGTGCACCCTGTAGAGAAGGGGTGGGTGGATGAGGTGCAAGTACACCACCCAGTCGTTGTCCCCGCCATCAGGGTTCTTGGACACAACCACATGCCGCACGGAGGAGTAGTCAATGATAAACCGGTGCCGGGCATGCGTTTCGCCGTTCTGTTCCTGCTTAGTCAGTGGCTCCTTGACGTCGACAAAGTAGACGTACAGCCTTTGGCGGTAGTGTGCAAAGTGGGCCATGCACTGCGTTATGCGATATTGCTGTTTCTTGTTAGAAGAGGAGGCCTGACGCTGGTTAGACTGTTTGGCCTTTGCTTTCGCCGGTTCGGTCGGGTCCCTGGGCGAAGAACAGTAGTGCTCTACAAACGTTCCCATGCCCACGAAAGATCCAAGAGAAAAGTTTGAAATTTTCAGGTCGTAATGTTCATTTATGGTCGAGTCGACTAGCCTGGGCCATGATAGCCACCATCCAGGAACGGCACTGCACAGAAGCTTCATCTCCTTGGGATCCTTCCAGTGGTTTATGATGACTTCAATCGCATCGTCGAAACTCTTGGTGGGCGTGAAGTCCACGTGGTAGTTGGAAATGGCATCCTCGTAGCAGCCGTCGCCGTTAGTTGAGCCGAGAATGTCCGATTTGCGGACCGTTGTGGGCAGGTCAAACAGGCGCCCAAGCAGGGCACTCGAGGGATTGATGCCACTGCTAAGGCAGGTCACGGCCAGTCGGCACGACTCATCAGACATTGCGCCCTGCACAATGAAAAATCGATAACGGTATAGCCAACACTGGCAAAGTACTCGCAAGCAAGTTTCATCTGACAATGAGACATATCTTAAAGGGGACACTGAAGAGAAAAACAATTTTTCTCATATGTCATTCACAATTCCAAAATTGCCACGCTTGCCGCGAGAAGACACTTGGCAAATGAGAAAACGTACAGAAAAAAATGAGGGCGGCAACGCCACCCTGTATTTCCCACACCAAACATCCCGACATCATAGATCTGTACTGCTTCTACTAGGTACCTACATAGTTCCTAATCAGTAAAAAATTAAGTACATTGTCCTCTGAGGGGGGCCACAGACTTAACACACTAAGTTTCAGGAAATTTAGTTGAGCCAAGGTAATTGAACTATGCAATATACATTCAGAAATCTGTGATGCCACGCAGAGAGATTTCAAAGCAAAATTTATAAACGTGATAGTGAAATTAACGACATTCAAGTTCTCAATGAGTACAATTTATCAATCCAGACAAATTCATTGTATCACTTTCCTTCAAGCTATAAATATTACGGCCTCAGCACTGCTTCCCTCGTACAACCTCGGCCGAGCCTCACGTCACAAGCACAGCCATTGCATCAAACCTGTATTCACAAGAACTAATTTATATAAACATTCATTTTTCCCGCGAACAATCACTGAGTGGAACCCATTACCACCTACTTCACCTTTGCTATGCAAAAAGTTCTGATCCTTTTCGTTTTTGTATGTGTGTTTATGTACACTGTCAATTTTTATGAAAGGGAACACGCGAGCGCGTGGCCTGCGTGCTCCGGCGGCTGCTTGCAGCGCCTTCAAGCGTTAGCGATAGCAACCACAGCCTATTTTCGTGTCATCTAGTGGCGAGGAAAACAACCAGTCATAGGTGATATGCAGCCCGCTGAGTCGATGCAGCCGGCTGCAAGATTGCAACCCCTCCCTCTTCAAAGCGATTACGCAAGAGGCTGGGCCAGCGGCGGGTCGTCTGCTCCTGGTAAACTATGCTTCGCGAGCGCACTCGAAACGGTCTGCCGCTTGGCTTTCCCGCATTGCACTTCGGCTGATTTAGAGTGGTTTAGCTGGCAGCGGTGCAGTCAGGTGAGCTTTTCCTGGTGGTTTGCCGTCTTGAAATCCCTCACCGAAATGCCGTGGAGAACCTTTAAGATAGAATCCCACTTTGCCGAGAACATGTCACCTGCCAATACAAAAAGTACTAGTATGTCAGCGCCTTATGCCTCAAGGTCATGCTCAGTGCCGCTTGGGTCTTGATGAGAGCGCGAGATGGTGCTGTGTAGCAAACAGAAGAAAAGGTCTCGTGGTGGTTCGGGCGATTTTCATCGATATTTATAATTACCGTAAACGACGTGAACATGAAACGTGAAAATAAATATTTTCAATTACTTTATCGAAACTGAAAAAAAATACGTCAATTGTCGCTTTACTTTTGACATCAACTGACAAAAAAGTGTCACATTGCCATACTTGTCAATACTTAGTGCCGTAACCATTTGTAGACCTCACAGCTGCCACTCCAGTTAGTAGGAATTCACACAGAGCGGCCGTTAGGGACGTGTCACTTCTCAGCTTCTCCCACTCCTCCTTGATGACAACCCAAAGGTCGTCCGTCGAGAGTCCCTGTAAGGACCGGTCCGCCAGCGCGCTTTTCAAAAGTACCCAAACTTTTCATGCTATGCTCAGATCTGAAACGTCCCTAAGCATTGACAAGTGTCACAATGTGCTACTTTTTTTTCTGTTCGATGAGGGATTTCAAAACGGCAACCCACCACGAAAAGTGCATCTGGCTGCACCGCTGTCGCCTAAATCAATAGATCAGCCGAAGCGTAACGCGTGAAAGCCAAGCGGCAGAGCTTCCCTCGTTTCGATGGCTGCGTGCCAAGCATAGTTTACAAGCAGCAGACGACAACCCTCGGGCCCGGGCCCGGCCTGTTGCGCACCGCCTTCAAGGCGGAGGGTATTGCCTTCTTGCAGCCGGCTGCATATCACCCATTGCTGGTTGTTTTGCTCGGCACTAGATGACGCGAAAAGAAACTATGGTTGCTCCCGCTCACGCATGAAGGCGCTGAAGGCAGCCGCCGGAGCGCGCGGGCCACGCGTTCGCGTGTTCCCTTTCTCATAAAAATGGACAGTGTACAGTCTGTTTCACACTTAGGGGAAATCTCCGAGCGTGTGGCATCGCGATGCGGCGAGCGCTGTAGTCGCGCGCGCGCAGACGCTTGAGGGGCGAGTGTAGAACCGCGTCGTCTGTTACGGTGGCGCGTGCTAGCCGCATTGTCGGGCAGCAGGCGGATTTCATCGTTACTGCGGGAACTGAGCCGATATCGCTCATCAAATTCGATGTACGCCTCACTGACGTCCAAAATGAGCGCCGTCATCGCTGCCACTGGGGACATGACGAGGTATTAAGTGAAGTTGGAAGCTTCATGCGCGCATCTCGGCGCCAGTGAGAGAGTCCAGTCTGGTGTAATGAAATGTCGATAAGAAGCACGTTCAGGTCGTTATCTTAACCTACAGGATTCCCGCGTTCGTTCCCATTTGTTTTATTGTGTTGAACCCGCATAGCTGAACGGCAGTCGCCGTAGAGTGCTTCATTTTTCTTTAGCGTGAAGCAAATACCACGCATGGTGCGCGCTCGTTATGGTCTTCCACGTCGCAGCGTACTGTGGTGCGCACACAAAGAAGAAATATACGTGAACGCACTCAGTACCACGGCGTTTAGATAGAGCAAACAAAGTATGCTGTCAAATACTGTTTCTAGAACCCCATTATCGCCAATGAAGGCTGAGAGGTTGGCGTCGCACGACGTTTAGTACAGAATATCGGCCTAGTTCCCGCAGTAACGATGAAATCAGCAGGCTGCCCGACAATGTGGCATCGCGCGCCACCGTAGCAGACGATGCGGTTCAACACCACACCTCTCAAGCGCCTGCGCGAGCTGCTGCCGGCGCACGATCGCGATGGCATCGCGATGCCATGCGCTCCGAGATTTCCCCCCTAAGTGTGAAACAGACTGTACATCCTCTCCTGCTTGGACTACTGTCTGCAGTATTGTACAAAATAAATAAAAATAAAATCCCAATTGGATAGTGTCAAAAAGCTACGAAACACACAAGCCAAGCTTCCTTAGCCAAGTGGGTGTTCCATATTTTAATACAAAAAAAAAATCGCGAGCTTTAACTGATCAGCAATTATTAGTAGGCCCACTCGCTCACAACTCCACACACTCCTGCTTTCACCACTCATACATCACAAGGGCGAGATAATTGTTGGGATTTTATGTGCCAGAACCTCGATGTGATTATGAGGTGCACCACAGAAGAAAACTCCAGAATAATTTATACCACCTGGGGTTCTTTAACGTGCACCTAAATCCTAGTACACGGGTGTTCCTGCATTTCACCCCCATCACAACGTGGCTGCCATGGCCAGGAACCATACCCTTCATCATTGCACATCATGAAACCCTGCCTGGTAAGCTATTGGGTTGGCCCATAATTCCTGGTGTATTCTTTTAGGTGAACATGTTTCGTACAAAAAAATGTGTTGCCAATATATTATCAATAAAGCATTATGACCTCCATAAAATAATCTGTTTACTTTTCTAATGCTGCTATCCTTGTTCTCTTCAGGTCATTCAACTGTAGTGTCAAGTCGACAAAAAAGAGCACATTCAACGTCTTCTGCTTCTTGCGTTTTATCCAGCCACCAAAGCAACAGACGCCACTGGAGACTGAGAAGGGTACGACAAGGAAGTGACAACTTTTAGGATGGCTTAAAACCACTTTAGGCATTTCAGAGACAAACAATTTTGATTTCAAGTATATGGATCGCCCCAGATGCGCTGTTCAGTTCAACGAGCAGCGACGAAACCAGCTTATTCATGGAAGATCCACGCCAAAAGATGAGGGAATTGGTGAAAAAAAATGACACTCCATGGTACTGCGGGAGCATTCCACGATCACTGCCACTTCCCTCGATGTTTGGCACGGGTCTTCGTGAATGTGCAGATTCAGTCACTCCACACCAAACTGAACAGATGTAGAGAGAATCCAGTGCAATGCATGTCTGAGGTTAAAAATCGCAGTCTTTGAAGCGCATAACCAATTTTAGGCTGTCCTAACAGACATCACTTCACCACGCACTTCACAAATCTCTCGAGCAGCATCTGTGGCATCGGCACGTGAACGCAAAAGGCAGGTGTCGAAAATGCTCTTATGTTGACCTGACACTCCCATTAACTCCTTCCCAACCGAAGACGAGCTGAGCTCATCCATACAATGAAGCTATCTCTGATTTTGCCGAGTTCTCATTCGCTTGAACAGATGGTGCAGTAAAAAATTTAAAAGCACGCTCAAACCCTGCATTTCGGTATAGAAATGCATGCTAGCATTTGCAACGCATCATTTTTGGCCAAAAAGCTCGGTAGGGAAAGGATTAAGGGCTTGAAAAGAACAAGAAAACAGCAGAAAAAAGACATGGTACAAAAACAAGGCACACATAATTCTCTACCAAATAATATAGAAGGCACAACGAACATGTTTTCTTACAACACACGGAATTTCCTTTTAACGAGATATGCCAGAAATTAGAGGCCAGCCC